>OMNM01065939.1:0-15609 GCA_900302745.1 Parablennius parvicornis | reverse complement strand
CAAACCCCCCCCCCAAAAAAAAATCCCCATTTTTTTCAACACATAAACTTTGAAGACAAAAAGAGGCCATTGTAGCAAGACATTACTTTGTCTAGTGGACAATGTAAGACTTTTCAGGGTTCAAACTTTAGACAGAAGTAACCTTAAAAACAAAAGATGATTAAGGTTTAAGTTCCTCTTTCTTGACCACGTTAAGATATGCGCCGAATAGCCACGACATCATATTCATCACCCTTTATGCTTCTAAAGCAGTTGTTAGCCATAGGTATGAACTCTATATCGCTGGATACTAACCACTGCACAACACGAACACCTGAAAAGCCCCTGACGTATCAGCCATAAACTGCTGACCTGCTGCTGAATAAATCTCTGTCAGTTGCCATATTGACAAGATTATCAGTGTCCATCGAGTTCACCTCTTATTGATCATGACTGATCAGTTTATGTTTGAAATGCATGCCAGTTAATTTACTGTGATCTGCAGAAATACACAGTGGAAGTGACCAATACATCCAGCTCTGAAGGAAAAGCACACTTGTTGCAAACGTAAAGAAATGAATGTCGTAGTAGATTTTCTTTCTGTGAGAAAGAAAATCTCAATTCACTCGCAGCACACACTTCCAGTCAGATTTTATTGATGGAAGTGGTTCAGATTTTTACAAACTCTGCTCTCTTGTCGCTGTGGTGTGGTGCCATTTGAGCAGTGCTTTGTAATGCCTCAGAGATTAATATCCTAATTTTATAGGGAAAATCATATGAGCCAGATGTCGTCAAGGTGGACTCTCAGAGGTTATATCAGTCACACTCTCTTTCTTGCTCTCTGTGCACTTCATTTCATTCACTACTCGAGCTTGCATCATTCAGGCAGGGCTGGAACCAGCGGGTCTGGAAAGTTAGGGGAAGCACACTTTTGTCCCGGGGGACGACCTCGAGTCGATGGCAGTGACTAACATCACCGCGAGATTAAATCTGAAACAATCTGGAATCCACTTCTTTTTTAATTCAGATGAGTCCTGTGGTTTTTGATTTGGTTTCCTCTGTTTTCATCATCACTCCCAGTATTGAGGGAGAGTTTATAAGGTCAACCAAGAACATACTGTTCCACAACAATTCATTCATTCATTCACAAACCTCAATAAATAAAACAAAGCTGATGTAAAACCAAACACATATAAATATATCTTAGCGAGTTGCAGTTCAAAATATTTGTCAGTTGCAAGTCAGATTGTACGATTTTCTGTCGTGTCACTGACACATTTGCATTTACTCCTACGGCAGCAAATTGTTAGCGCTGGAATTACGTCACGCAGCCTTCACATAACTGCCTGGAAGTTTGTATATTTACAGCCTCTGTTCAGTCAAGTGCTCTTGTAGAAAAACAGTTTCCTAACAGGATATTTAGAGAATTGGATTATAAAACAGAATACTGATGCTTGCAATAAGTCCAAGTTTTGTTAAAACGGGTCATTTTTACCAAAGTTTTAAACTCTAAGCAATATGCTGCAGCTTGAGGACAGTCTATGGTTAAAGTTATAATGTAAGAAATTGATTTGAACTCTAAGTAACAAAGGTCACTGGATCCTCTGCCATAAATCTATTCACAGTCAAAAAAAAAACTTAGCGCATTAAAAACTGCTGCTAAGTAACCAGATGGATGTAGTTTTTTTTATTAATGTTCCCTGCAGCAGTTTCTGGACAACCTGTTGGACGTCTTGCTTCACAAAGAATGAGGCAGGATTATTGTAAAGTCATTGGAAAAACTGTGGGATGTCCTAAGTCTGTGAGAATACAGCAGGAAGACACAATTTCACAAAGCACATCCTGCATATGTGACGGGGACAACTGGTGTCTGCATGGCTGCAAGTTCATCATCATAACTTCCAGATTCATTGTTACAACACTTTCTTCATCCACATCTGTACTGAAGTCAGCAAAAAATCTCCTTTCCATTTAGGTTACTCAGTAGTATCCGCTTTTTATATATTACGACAAAAAAAAGAAGGAGGGATGTCTTGATTATTCACATTAACATGTTGGTAAATGGTGAGATTTTGTCTTCTGTTTTTAATCCGTCCTGAAGAAGTGTTGTGCAGCCAGCGTTCGGTGTTCGGGAACCAATCAGGTTTTTGAAGTCTTGCTCAAAGGGACACACAGCGAGGGTGATTAGTTGTGGAGAAAAAAGCAATGGCTTTGACTTTGCCCAGCAGAATCTCCTGCCAGGCCATGATTTGCACCCTTCTGTTATAAGCCAACTCCTCCAACCTCAAGGCTGCAACTGCAACTCACAAATAGTATACAACTGACCGAAGACAAACAAAATGTGTAATTTATGGCTCAGAAATTCTCTGAATAGGATAAATTCCCTTTTAGGTGCTCATGGAGTTCAGTTCTATCCAAAGTTTAGGTGCTGATCTGTCCTGCTAGCTCAGCACAGTAGTGAAACACAGACGTGCACTCTAATAAATACTGTTGCTCCGTGACTGCCATTTTATTGAGAAGATGTTCTACATTGAAGTATCGTCCATCTCATCTGAATCAAAGGTATTCAACAGAAAACAACAGTAGTTTACATTAGACATCCAACTTGTGCAATACAAGCATGCCAAGATGGTGCAAATGTGCCATAAAAGTCTGATGAACGTGCATTGAAAAAAACATTGAGTTGTGATAATTGTGCGGCCAACAGAAAGTGTCTCTCCCATTCTCATACTGTTCCATTATTTTCCAGCAACACGAACAAATGAGGGCATTGATAGGATACTGACCAAACCTAAGACAATCTGTCACTGGTGTTTAAACCCTGGACATCGTCTGAGTCATTTCCAGCCAGTTGGTGTTATCTTTTTATTGTTTTTAATGGTTTTTTAATTTCCATATTGTTTCATATACTCATGTCGTCCATCTAGCTTGTGCTGTCACCCACTTGCTTGCGTCATCCTGGGGCCTTCAATGGTCAATTTAACTTATTTAAGCCTCTCTAGTAACCAACACCAATTCTTCACAGCACCATAATCACTCATTTCAACACCATATGGCACCTTCAAGGAGTAACAGCTGATTGTGTAAAGTCAAGGAACAATCACAACATTTCGTGAAGTATAAATCATGAATGTCACACATTGTCCTAATTTGAATATGCAACATAAGCAGCACTAATTTCATTGTTCATCTCTGTGGTTGTGTTCTCTGTGACCTTCAAGTTTAAATTGCTCAGTTTTGTTGAAACTGTTGGTAAAAAGGAAACTTACCAAATATTTCACTTGCCCACAAAAGGGGCAAAAATTGGCCTTTAATAGAGTTTGATTGATTATCTGAAGACAGCAGCTTTTTTTTTCCAGTCCTATAAATCTCTCTGTAAGTGAAGGACACTCAGGTTTTCCCCTGAAGTCTCACACGGTGATTTAAGATTTATTTGTGAGCGGTGTCATAAAGTTTTGGAGCGGGGATGTTACACGGCCCTGCAAATGGGGCCGTAAACGTTCGCTCACGATCCAGAATAACTAGTTTAAAGGACCACGTCCATTAAAAGTAAACCCTCCGCAGCAGAGCATATCATGTGCAACAACACTGGAGCTTACGATCGCTGTAGGCACATGTGCACATTCCCTCCGTGCAGATCTCGTTCTCTTTCAGAGCTCCGCTGAGCATGCACATGCGTTCCTGCTTTCAAGATGTCAGGAGCGTCGCAGCCAGTTTTTCTTCATCTTTATGTTAAATTGTAAAATAGGACAGGAGTAACGATAAAACTATGTCGGTTTTATCTGGACGTCGGCCTCCACGTCAACGTTTTGATCACATTTCACAAATATGTGCACAGCTTATTTTTCCATTTCTTCAGTTTATGGTCTTCTGGGAATATGTTTTGCATGTCTGTGGGTACTTGTGGTTAGTTTGTGTCGTTTAGTGGTCGTTATGCAGTGGTAGTTTTAGAGTTCTTTGGTCTTTAGTAACAATCTGTGGTCACTTGTTTTGTAGTAGTTCTTTTCTGTCTTTTCTCTCTCTTGGATCTCGGTGGTCATGTCATCTAATGTTAAGCCCAATTTAGGTCATTTGATTTCATTTTGTGATAGTTTTGTGTGTTTGTGGTCACTTTAACTCTGGTATTTTGTCATTGTTTTATTTCCTGTTTGCGGTCTTTTCACAACTCATTTTCATCTCTTTGTGGTCAGTATTCATCTCTGTGGCCCTTGTTTACCACTGTGGTGTATTTTTGCATCGCTCAGTGATCAATTTGTTTTCTATGTGGTTTTAATTTTTACCTGTTTGTGGTTATTTTGTTGCATCGCTTCAGATCTCAACACGTTGTTTTTTATGCCCATTATAGTCGGCAACCAGGGGAGAACATTTGTTATACCAAACCCCTTTGGATTCTCACTCTCACGCTCCCCTTACTCACACTATTGCCTCTATTTATTTAATCATTTCCCATTTAAATCCTTTTGAGATATTAACCTGGTTTTGTTAGTAATAGCTAACCATATAATTACAATATTAATTATTTGGACTATGTTGTATAGATTTTACAGCCTGGAAAAGAAGTGCTGATGTGAATTTACAGACTCAGTTTCATTTGTGTTTATTTTATTTTATGTGTCCGGAGGGGAGATAAAGCTTTCAAAAGTATATATAGGGTTATTTCTTTTATGAAATAAAAAGACAAAAGCAGCAAGTTGAAACAAATCATCATGAAAAGTCAACACTTTTGAGGGAGCCTGCAGTGAGAGAGAATCATTTAAACACTTGTATTTACCTCTGTGGCTCCCCTGTGAAGACGGAGCTGGAGTTTATCTCAACACAGAGATTTTTGGGGAAAAAAAGACACAAAGCTTCCTTCTTTTGATTAATCTTTAATGCAACAACACAACATGAAGCACAAAGTGCACAGGCGAGATGGCGGACATGCTCCCAGCAAGAGATTTTGGAAACATTTTATTTGTTTTGCATGGTCCATCAAACATCTTTCAGCAATGTGTTTGGGTCCATGAAACACATGTTTCATCTACTTCCAACACAAACCTGAAATAAATAGTTTGATTTCCTGCTAATGCTGCCAGAAAACATTTGTACACCAGGCAACTGATGGATTTCAGTCTGTTTGTTTTTATTGATCATGTTGGAAGTCTTTTAAAGCACAGAGTTAACAGAGAACAGTTTTACCATGGTACTGATGGGATACGAGGACTGTGAGCCAAGTCAAATGAATCCGGCCTGAACATCTCCAGCTAAAAAAAAGACTTCAGAGATAAGATTTATGAACATTTATTCTTGTCATTTCACTCCTGCTGATATCTGTTTCATGTCTTTGTGCCATTTTGTTGACATTTTCTGTGCCCATTAAATGCGTTATATTTCTTATTTTGGTTCCATTTAGAGAATGATTTGTGGGTAATGAGAGACAGCTGCATAATTATTTCACCTCAGGGGCATAATATCAATCATACACAGTGATTAAGACTTCTTAATCAAAATGCTGGATAAAATATATCATATATCATGTTGATAATTCATGTAAAGCAGAGCTTTCCCCTCTCACGTGTCAAGAGTGAAACTCACACAATTAACTCTAAAATTACACCAACATCCTTGTCTGTAAAGTCTGTAAACCAAAAACTGTTTGGGTGAATGGATGGAGTGAATGGATGGAGTGAACCCTTTGCATGGCCGGCTCCTCCATTATTGTGAATGTGGTTAGCAGTGTGAAGTGCTATGGGGACGGTTCTCTCTCGAAACTCAGTATCATCTCCACCGATCAATAATTATTTTCTTGATAAAGAAAGCTCTGCTTGCCAGCTGGAGCTGTATGATTTAACAGTTTGATCAAAAACCTATGTGAAAACTTCTCTTTAACAATCTTAATGTTGACGTTATACATTCTGTATTTCAGTCATAGCTTATGATCTTTTAAACTGTATGTAGCACTTACAATCTTCTGCTGCACGTGAAACTCCCAAACAGCTCCAACATGTTTCCCTTGTTTGGCTGCACTTGCATAATTTTTTTTAACTGTGCTCATGTATGGGAAAGAGATTGATGCATGACTGAGCTCAACAGAGAAACCACAGAGCTTGAATAGCCTTCGTTGGAGCCCAGATGTGAAGTTATTAATTCCAAATCAACTATTTTTGTTTGAACTTTCATTTATTATAATGATGTAAACTTAATAACGGGTGTTTTCTCCCATAATGTTTTAACATATTTTCAGTGATTGGAGTGCATGAACTCTCTTTGCAACAGGCTCAGCACGAACAAAAAGAATCCAGTAATTCACAAAGAAAGGAAAGGTGACGTGTGAAAATAATGAATTTCCTAATTAACATCCCATAATATTTTCTCCCTCTTTGTGCAGGTACAGGTCTGATCTGGATGGACGATGTTGCATGTACAGGGACTGAAGACACCATCCACCAGTGCAAGTTTTCCGGCTGGGGCAAAACCAATTGTGGCCACGTGGAGGACGCCGGCGTGACCTGCGCCGTCTGACTCTCCTAAACCTCCACTCTCGTCCTGCCTTTGACGTCTATGAGGTGCTGAACGTACCGCCATCGGTACCAGGATTGTCAGCTCGGGCGTGCGTTGCTTATTTACCTGCAGAAAAGTGCTGCCTCGTCTGAGAAACGCTCACATTGTGCCTGAACTTAATCTGCATTTTCTTTTTCTTTTTTTAAGTTTATGACTAAACTTGTGACTATTTCAGCCATAAGACTGCATTATGGAGCAACCAGAACCTCATTACTGCGCAGTATGAGTTTGCATGCTGGAGGATTATTACAAAACTGTACCCTCCATCAGGCTTTATACTTGAGCTCACCTGTCTTCCGCAAAGGGCAAAGGTCAGCCTTAAGAGAACTGAGTTGAAGCTGTGGTTAGAGTTCCACTTTGGACCTTGGCTGTTGGCTTGTGTCTGGGAGGGATTTCTACTTTCCCAGCTTTATAAACCCAGAGCATCATTTCCGTCTAGTGGTGAGCTCAAAAACCTTTTGACGAACTGATTTTCCATTCACAGGCAGCTGCTCTTCATAGTACTCTGTAAGAATGGCTTTTGCTAAACATACATTGTTGCCTTATTATATATAACACATTTCCCAGTATGTGATTATCTGGTGATTTGCATGTTAAAACAAGGTCACAAAACTATGTTACATCAATGTTTGTTTGTTATTTTTTTTTCAAATGAACGTATTTCCTGGACGGAGAGAGCCGGGATTCTTTGTAGACAAGATCAATGAAGTTTTTGGGTGTGATGACCAAGTTCAGTTTATTTGTTTGAGAAAACATTTGCAAACCTTTTTAACAAATTAGATCAGCTTTTTTTTTTTTGTATTAAATAGCGACCCCATCATTCAGAGATTCATTTAAAACCAGGGACCAGCAGGTTGTCGGGGAAGTCGGTCAGTAGTCACAAGATTTTCCAAGCTGTGTCTTTAAGCATGACACTGAACCAATGTTTATCTCAGATCTACATGGTTCGAAAACAAATTCTTACTTTTAAACTGTACACATCAGAAATGCCGCGAAACAGTTCTGAGAAGTCAGTCCCCTTTATTATTTCACCCTTTCAGGATGAAGGATGCAAAAATCATATATAGCTGTATTTTTGTAATTCAAACCGAGCAAAGCCTCTGACTTTCAATTTAAGTTAAACTTTTAATGGTTTAGTCAATTTATTGTGAAGTGCAACATTGTCAATGTCTTCCTGGTGTTAAAAACAACTTTAGCTATTTAGGCTTATTTTTAACATGCCATTATGTCTAAAAGACATTGTGATAGACAAATTCAATATTTTTTAATTACTATTTATAATCACACAAGGCACCATTACAGGTTCTGGCCCAGTGGCAACAGATGGCTGAAATAATATCAGAATTACTGAGTCGTGGAGAAAACAATCAAGAGGCTACCATTTTAAACCAAGTGGCTTTTTGGCTGCGATTTTCACCCTGAAGGCAACAAGGGATTTGAGTTTTCACAGCTGTTCAGCAGAGAGCAGAGCAGAGTGCCACTTTTAGTAATGTCCATTAAGTGAAGAAGTAAAGTAACATGTGACAGATCACCTCACACACAATCAGGTCAGAATGCACTGTAGACGCTCCACTTTGAGTTGAGAAACAAAAAAAGTTAAATGTTTTAGAATATTAATGCAGATTAAAGTAAAAAAAAAAAAAAAAAAAAAGGTTTGATCAACTCAAAGCTTTTTTTTATTGTCTTTTGAGAAAACTTTATTTTCTTCTTAATGTGAAATCAGCTGTGTTTCTGCCAAGCTCGATAAAAAACACTTTATTCACGCCATTATCAAAACTCCCTGACGTATCATAAGTCAGTATAATACTTTTTTTGTTTTTCTGTCCTCTGCCTCATTTCTGGATAAAACAAGCAGCAGGTCTAATCAGGAAAGTGATGAATCCGCTCTAAATTCCCTTTTCTGCGACAAATAACAGTTATAGAATAGAGCTAAAGAAAAGAAAAAAAGAATATTCATCCGTTAAACTGTGAGTTTCTTGAGGTAGTTGTTCTTGGGGGACTAAAAAGCCACACATCCATCACGTGTTACCACCAGGAAGGCATCTGATGATGTTCAAATGTATTTATCAACAAACCTCAAAGATACAGCCAACGTCATCAAGGAGTGAAAAGAAGGATCGTGGGTCCTGGAAGTGATCAGATCAGAGGATCTATCTGAATGATGAAATCACTCGGTCGGCTCCAGACAAGCTGATGTCCACAGAAGATTTGTGGTCTACTTGTCAAGATATCTGGAACAATATTCCTGCAGAGTTCCTTTAAAAGCTGCATGAAATTGAATTTTAGAAGGGGGAAAAAAATGGTTTTGGAAGCCAAATACCGAGCGCCAAATGCTGACGTTCTTTCAGTACTTTACATTGTGTTATATGATGAAAAAAACTCAAATTTAACCTTTGTGTTGTGGAAAGCACTCTTCTTTTGCAGCATTTGTTTCACAACCTCCTAAATGTTTGCAAAGTACTGGATACACAATGCTTTCTTTAACATACATTTAATAAAGCATTGCAGGGCTTATATTTATGAGGAAGAAGAATGAAATGCAAAGAGTCGAGTGGCTCTCCAGCTGACAGATGACGAGATGATGAAGAAGAGCAGATGAGTGTAAACAGATGGCTGCATGGATGATTGCCGCGTATCCTGATTTATAACGGCAAGTTAGTATTTCGTGCCAAAAGCTGGATTGTTTCAGAATTAATCTACTCAAGTACAACAGCCACCACGAAAGACTTTTGTTAAATGATTTTTATTCTGTAAATCTCTGTGGGACTTTTTTTTTAATCCTTATAGTTGTTTTGAATTTTTATTTTTCAAAACAATTGCTTCCGAAACATCTTCCAGAAGTTGTACTGAAAACACGCAGTTATGTTTTGTATGTGAAACACTTTTTAGTGCACTTTTTCAACGGCTCAAGAAATATTTTATTCACTAATATAATAAGATGTCTTTTGTCGAGTTAAATTTCAGTTTTTATTAAAAATAATCAAAATGAGATTAGCTTCTAAGAACTAATTTCCCAGTTGAAACTAAATTGTAAAAAATATATATATATATTTTGGGATGAATTTCATGTCGGTTCAGCCAGAAGTGACTTTTTCCTACCGGTAAAGTGCCTTTGGTTTTTGTCTGTGTTTGTTTTAAACCACAACTCCACCACAGAGGATAACAAAGTGAAGGAAATGTGGAGTTTCATAGTGGAACCCCTCATGGGTCACAACATTTTATTTGAAAACATTTTTAAACACAGACTCAATAAGTCGACACCTTTTTCGAAATCAAAAGGCAATTTCTTTTTTTATTTCTTTCATTTTCAATTGGGTATTTTAAAAAGTATTTCTCTGAATAATTCAAACAGTTTATACCAGCAAACTGAATGTTACAGAGGATAAAACTGATTATCAGACACATCAGTGTTCTACTTGATTGCCAGTTTATCAACTCTTAATAATATAAAGTCTTAATATTCCTACGAAGACAGCCTTATTTTTTTAAATGTTGGTTTATAACAACTAAAATACCTTTGTGCAACGGTACAGACTTATTTCTATATTTTTTTTAAACTTTGTACCCATAATAACACGTGAATGAATAATAGCAATACACTTTTGTCCATGTCTGATGATGCTTGTCCAGCTCACGTTTTATAATCATATAAAGGAAATGCTGTAAAGCTTTATTTTTTAAAACAAATGCTCAAATCTTCAAGAAGGTTTTATTCAAATTCCTTTTATATTCAGGCTGTAGGACATGAAGAAGTGCCTCGCTCTGCACAGGAAGGGAGAAAATAAAATGCAAAATACACCAGCTGGCAGTGACAAAACCACTTTACAGCCGTCATTACAACACAGTTTAGTTTAATGATGTGATTATGTGAGTTCACCTAATACAAGTCCTGAACAAATATAAACCTGACACCAGAGACTAAATCTGTCAGTTCTACCAAATGTTGCCTTCTATTGTCAATTAGCAGTCCTAATGAAAGCAGCTAACTACTAGATAAATATACACACACACACACACACACACACACACACACACATTTATGTGATTGACTGACGTCGCCTCGGGTTCAGTTCATCTTGCAGACGTCACATTCAGCTCTCTGGCCGCAGTGTTCATACTTGTGTTCTAAAACAACAGCCAAAGAAAACACAACATCCTCCATCTGTATATTTTTGTTCTGCCAATGTGTCGTCTCCTTTGAAAAGCAAATCACAGATTACAGGAAAAAAAAACAGTTTGGGGAAAATCATGTGTTTTGTTGCTTGAAATGAAAAACTGCATTAAAATGTGGAATGTAACAAGTTTTCTTTGATAAAAGTGTTTCTGCGTTGCTGCAGTTGGAAACTTAGAGAGTTTGTCAACCGGAGTCGGTAAATGGCCACAACAAGCAGGAAACATGCCCACCCCTCGCAAATCTGCAGATAAATAACAAACAATATTATCTTCAGCTAAGAAAATGTACATAAAGGTTATTCAAGTGATTATTTATGCAATTCACTTTTACACATTTTCCTCTGCTGATGTTCTTCTGAGACGTTCAGCAGCCTTCAGATGTATTATTTTGTTTCCAATTCATGAGTCAGAACTTTCTCATTTAGCAGTTAGTCATGAAGCCACCATATATAAAGCAGCTAACCATATAGCACACTGTCAACATTTGATTTTTGGTTTATTTGTTGTTGTTTTTTTTTAATGAACAGTTCAAAGTGAAGGAGTAACGTCTCAATCTGACTTCATCTTAGAACCAGATTGATATTTTAAATCGTCCTCATAAGAGAACCTTCGGTGGCCACAAAATTCATGGAAAATGTGAAATTCACGTTGTTCAATTTGGTTTGTCTGATATGGAACTAACAAAAACACAAACTTCAGTTTTTAATGATTTTACTCTCTTGTGAACTGACATTTTTATTAAATTTCTGCCAACTGATTCCAGTAGATTCTACACTATGAAGGATTTTGTTTTTTTTGTTTTTTTTTTGCAATTTAGAGCCTTTAAATAGTTTTATTTCCCTTCTTTTGCCAGAGGAATATGATCTGCAGATAAATATCACTTCAGACTGCAACAACTAAAATTAATGTCGACTAATCCATCAGACCTTGCAATGTCAACGCTACCTTCATGCTCTCATGTTAATGTGTTCGTTTCGACTGATGTTCCTTCCGAGTTGCAGCCTTTCTGAATGCAGCAGGATGAAACAGTTGTGACGTGACGTCCTGATTGGCTGGAGGATCCTCCCGGGATCAAATAACTTGAATACTTGGTCTCTTAAAATGTAAAAAAAAAAAAAAAAAAAAAAAGTGAGAACACATTGCAAAAGGAGTGCACTTAGTCACTTAAATGTGAGGGCTTTTTGGTGCCTACTTTCCATGACCGTTTTTTTTTTTATATGTTTGGGTTTTTAATGTATTGTTTGAACAAAGATGTAACTTTGCTCCTTTGAGATGAAGGCTCCTATCACATCTGTGTATACATGTTAATGTCTATTTTTCATTATTATTGCATCGTGCTGGTCATAACAAGAGCTGCAGAGTTAACTTCATCTACACAGAAATAAAACAAACACAATTTGAAAATAGTTCATACAGTATAACACAGAGCTTTTCACTTTATTTTTTTTTTAGATTTGTACCACTAAAATGATGCATATGCACTGCTGAAATAATAAAAAGGTAGATTTGTTTAAACAGCCGACTTTTGTTTTTCCTGCCAACATTATAGGTGAATTAGAAACAGGCGCGGTTGCGATGTCAACAGGCGAAGAGAGACGGAGGAAGTTGACTAGGACGTGTGCAGAGCTGAAACACATGGAGGCGTGTGTGCGCTTTGACTGACAGCCCTGGACAGTAATCACACGTATGAACGTTTCCACATGTGAAGCGGGCGGTGTGGCGATTGACTGAAAAATCACCTGATATCACTGACGCACATGGCTGGCGGTCAGAAAGTGGACTGTGAAGCCCATTTCAGTTTGTCAGTGTGGTTTCACTTACCTGGGACGGTGAGAGTTTATTACTTTTTGTTTGATAGATCAAAGTATGATGGTGCTGCAAGTTACAGGTGGGACACTGGGCAGCTTTTTCTAAAGTTCTTTAGATCTTTTCTGTTAATCATGTCAGATTTTTGTTTGAGAATACTTTATATATGATTATTTTTACTTGATCTAAATGTAAAGATTTGATTTGCAGCTTGTTCGGCAATGAGTAAAAATATACTGGAAATAGTTGAATATTGACCATTTGGGCTTGTAAGATGGTAACAGAGAGAAAATAACCCAATAGTCAGTAATTACTGGAAAATATTCATGATTCCAGGAAGATTTCACTGGCAGATGTGTCTACAGAGCAGATAAGAGAGAGTATAGAATTTACAGGATATGTATGGAAAGTGAACATAAGAGAAAACAATCAATCCATTAAAAGATTTCACAGAAATCTACAATTCAGTAGCTTTACTAAGAAAACAAAGCACCAAGTATAAATCTTGTCCAATAAATACTAACGCCTCATCATAAAAGTAGAGGCAGTGATAGTTTCCATAAATGAAATCAGTTGCTCGTACAACAAACGAAGAACTAATTTTACTTTTAGAAATTCTTGAAACCTCATGACTCCACTTGTGATCGGTGTAAATCGGCAGTGGTCACTTTAATCTACAAGTTCTGGTCTTATAATATAATGTAATAATATAAGAATTTGGAGGAGATATTTACAAAGTATTTTTCTATGTATTTGGGATCAAAATAATTTCTTTTTGGGGGTAAAATGCAGAGGTTTTAACATTATCTGCTGTGGGTCAAAAGCTTATTGGAGTGAAAAGATGCTGCCTCACCCACTGTGTCACATCGGATCAAAGATGAGTTATTTAATCTCAAACTGGGGAAAATTATCTTCAGTTTGAGAGGTTCAGAAATGTTATTGTGGTAGATATTTTGAATATTTTGAAATGTATTGTCTGTGGTCTTAGGAGACCTTTCAGAGAATGTCTCATATTCTACAAGGCCTTTCTCTCACTGCAGCTTTTTAAGTTTAGTGAGGACTTTTGAAATCCAAAAGTTTTGTTCGTGAGGAGTTTATGGCCAAATGCAATGACCTCTATTCTGATTTACTGCAGAATATTTGGTCATTGGGATATGCTTGGAGTTTGTTTACGTTTGACGATAACTTGAAAAACCAAAGCAATGAGCTGAAAGCCACTCGGAGCATCAATAACCCACCAGAAAGGAAGATAAAGTCCTATTATGCCAACCAGTCTACTCTTCATATCATAAATTTGTATATATAATCTTGTCATGAATTACGGATTGAACAGTAGGAGGGTTTTGTTTTGAGTGTTTTATAGATTTCTAAATGAAAAGAGGTCAACTCGAGGCGAATGTGTTCGTCATACAGCACCGTTTCTTTCATGGACTATGTGATTCCAGATGAAAAAAGAAGACATATTTATGTGAGGTTCAACTGTTAAACCCTGGATAACCCTGAACAAGTACTGATACATTTCAACCTCAAAAAAATGGGATGTAAGAAGCTTTTCTGATCCTACTTCTTCTCTTGATTGAGCCTTGACTTATTGCTTTCACAGTTCAATATAAGTAGCAAACAACCAGTCACACCTATACCTATATTCACAGTACATTAGGTTTCTGAGGGATCTAAACCTACAGCAGCTTCGCTAAGAAAACATTTAGAATGTAGTCATGCAATAACATGTCATCCAATGGAAAAAAGTACAAATTGTCAAAATGTTCGGAAAGGGATTTTTTAAAACCTGCTTCAAACCACATAGATGACATTTGATACTTGCACTGTTTCCCTTTGACCTTTGTATTGTTGATCATGTAACTGCTCTGTATTTATTGATAGTAAAACTGTTTCCCTGTGGTCTAACCACAGTCCAACTCATCCTTATTCTATAAAATACACCACATTCCCCTTCAGGGAAATGAAGAACTCTAAGAGAGAAGGAGAAAACCCCAGCCTCGTCCATTTGTCATCAGACCACATTCCTGCTCCTCTTCTTCATAATGAAACGGTTATCCGTCCACACAATGAGCAGACTGAGCAGCAGCAGCACGATCCGTGTATGAAGGAGATGAAACAAACATGGGATCACGAGAGCCGAGGTTGGGGTCAACTTCACCGTCAGCAGCAAGGACATTCTTTCAGACCAGTCCCTGGAGTCTGAGAGGCAGCAGGTGTGACATGAAAATGACACAAATCTGTTCTTATTGTGCGATTATTTCTCAATGTGCCCACCGAGTAGAAGGTGAAGATGTTTTAAACCATCACACGGGTTTAACATGAATGGTGCAAAGCAGTAACACAGTGCTGCCTGCTGACGACGACATGGATCAACAAACACACATTACAGCACAAACATGATTATCTATCTATCTATCTATCTATCTATCTATCTATCTATCTCATCCATCCATCCATCCATCCATCCATCCATCCATCCATCCATCCATCCATCCATCTATCTATCTAATCCATGCCTCTGCCATCAAAAAAGCTGCCAAGAAACAAGACTGATACAGCCTGCCCTCAGCTGACCAAAAAAAGTATTACAGCATTAGTTAAATTAAATTAAATTAAATTAAAAAAAAAAAGTTTAACTCGTGAGGCCTCTTTTACTTTAAAGTCTGCATTTCTTCCCGTTTTAAGATACCTGTCTAAGTTTGTTTGTTTCATACATCACATAGTATGTATGAAACAAAGTACTTTGGCCCACCTCAGAACTTTGGCCCACCTCAGAACTTTGGCCCACCTCAGAACTTTGGCCCACCGCAGAACTTTGGCCCACCTCAGAACTTGAACTCTACTGAGCATTGTCAAGAGCCTCATGTCGACTCTATGACCTGTCTGCCACTCTATACCTCTCTCTCTCTCTTTTCTCTTTCTTCTCTTCCTGTCCTATCTCTTGTTATTTCACCCAACCGGTCAAGACGGATGGCCGCCCTTCCAGAGTCTTGGGTCCGTCCCACGGTTTCTTCCTGACTTTGGAGTTTTTGACAATTTCTCCTCATGAGGGAGTTTTTCCTGGCCACTGTGGCAGTTTGCCTCTGCTTTGGAGGGGTTCAGTTGGGT
>OMNM01065937.1:15051-25664 GCA_900302745.1 Parablennius parvicornis | reverse complement strand
ATGGTATGTAATGGTATGGTACGGTACATTATATATGGTATGGTGCGGTGTGGTATGGTATGGAACGGTATGGTATGGCATGGTATGGTACGGTACATTATATATGGTATGGTACGGTACGGTATGGTATGGTATGGTATGGTATGGTATGGTATGGTATGGTATGGTATGGTATGGTATGGTACGGTATGGTATGGTATGGTATGGTAAGGTGTGGTATGGTACGGTATGGCACATTACAGAACAGCATGGCATGGTATGGTAAGGTAAGGTATGGTATGGTACAGAATAGTATGGTACAGTATGGTGGGGTACGGCAAAGTTTACCCAGACCCAAGTATTGCAGTTTGTCGAGATCAATCAGCAGACGGTGGCGTTGTTGCTCCTCCTCATGTCACCGTACCGATGTGCTAGAAACGGAGGGGTTACGAAACATGGTCGCCGTTAGTTACGGTACTTTCGGTACTATCCACAGCTTTTATCACTGGAAACACATGAAACCTGAACCGTACCGTACCAGCACATCTTGCGCAATGGAAACAAGGCTTCAGGCTCCTTTTATGAGGAGTGTCGAATGTCGGTGTTCTCTCATTGTTAATGTTTATAGTGTTTTGTTCTCTGCTGCATGCGTATGTATGTGTGTGGTTTCATTACAAAAACTAGCAACAGCTCCATCTTATGGTCTGGCATGCATCGTTTTCAGCGTTTCTGCCATTTCCCTGTAAACCGACATCATTTTTAAAACGTTGCTGTGTAAACACGAAATCTTTCTGAAACGAAAACACAAAATGATGCGTTTTCACCTGAAACTGGACACCGGGATACGATCCAAACTAATTCTGCTCTGTTTGAGTCGAGGTACAGTTCTTCCCTGCAGGTGGAGCAAAAGCCTCTTTTCCACCGCACAAACACTGCAGGAGCGAACTGGAACGGAGAGGAGCGGTACGGCAAAGCACACCCTGCCCAACATTTGGGTCGCATTTCCACCGCATTTCCACCGCATGTGTGCAGGGCTGAGAGATATGATCAGATATGTTCGGTGGAAACGCGCATTTCGAAGGGTCCTGGTACCATAACTGGTATCGTATTTTTATGGAATATGCATTTGTAGGATGAATAAAATAAAGCTAAATAAAAAAAAAAAAAAAAAAAAGCTGTAGTTTGTACCCATTAAGAAATTGTTAAATATCATCCACTCATCCTGATATATTTTGGCGTATTGCCAGAATAAGACATATTGGCCTTGCACTTCGCCCTCATGCTGTGGATCCTATACTTTAACCAAACATGGTTGAGTTGTCACTCTGGAACAAACAGCAGGTGGACACTGATCCTCCAGAGTTCAATGGGGCTGAACTGGGACTGATGGCAGGTCATTTCATCCTTTCCAAACTGTGAGACTGTAATCTGTGATAATCCCTGTCCAGAGTTTGGTTCCAGGCTTTAGGTTTAGACTTTGAGGCTGGTTGGACTCAGAATCTGCTCACATTAACAACCTGATTGACTTCAGACGAGCTCACGACAGAAGGTAATGAAACGTCCCACAAATTCAAGCTACTGTTTTTCTAAAGTGTTTTTCCTGAGGAAACGACACTGGACATGTTTTTATCATTGTTTTCCTCCTCTGAAGTCAAATGAAACATGGAGCCTCCTGATTTCAGTTCATTCCGACATTACCACTGAAGCACTTTGTTTGTGATTTGACCTCAATCAGATCTAATTACCGGGCGCGCTCTGCGAGTTTGAGCCAATCATCTCCTCAATCGTGTCCTACATGATCTGTTTTACCCTCTTTAATCTGAAGGCTGCATGTCGGCTATGCAAAGTGGATTTTCAAGACGTTGTTTTACGCATCGCATAAAAGTGAACACGGAATCACTGATTCATGGAAATAAACAGCAAAACAACAAGGAGGCAATTAGAGATGAAGGTTGAAGAGCTGGTGAGATGGTGGAGGGACGAGACGAAGCAGACAGAAGCCAAAGAAACAGACAGCACTCGTATCACAACCTAAATTACTTTGTAGAACATATTATTGTTGAAAGATTTTGCCCATAGAACAAATATTTATGGCCAAATATGGTCACTGTTTGTATCTTTGTGCTCGACACGCCTGTCTCAGATGTTTTCACTGATCAGATTTCACTGTGATAATAAACCAGATCAATGCAGCTCCAGAAACTTCTGGCCTCGTCTGAACCACAGGAAACATCCACCGTGAAGATATCTGTACTTTAGAAGTAATCACTGTGATTCCAAATAGAATTTCACACTGAATCATCCAATACAATCAGTATAAAGGTAAAAACAATTTGATTTGTGTTATTTATTAAAAGTTACTCATCTAAAAAAAAGAGTGCTGCTGGTTGATTGTTTTGTGCTTTTCTCATTTATGTACACATGAAAAGAGTAATCTATTAAATGTTGCAGTCTGAACAAGGTAAACATCTTTTTCAGATGAAAGAGAATGTTTGAGCAATCAGTGTTTTCAAATGTCCGAATCAATTCCCTTTTCACCAATTATGACTCAAAGCAACAGCAAAAAATATGAGATTGTTAGAGAAACATTCCATTTGCTGTCGTTTATTCGCAGTGGAGACAGAGCGACACATCCAGCTGTCACTTTACGAGCTGTGCATCCGATTATCCTCAATAAAAGCTTCCTTCGACACCGATTACCCAGCAGCCACAGCTGTAATGGTGTGAAATGGTCACCATATGACTTTTATTGTGTATGATTATGCATTAGGCACTCTGTAAAGAATCTGTGGCTCAGATTATTTTCAGAGCTCTTCCACAGGAGCATCTTATTGTTGATCTTTCACGAGGTTTTTCTTTTGTGTTTTACAGACTGTGTGAACGCGAGCTGTTAAGATAAAATGGCTTCCCTTCTTTCACAGACTGTTTTCATGCTCTTGGGCAAAATTTCATCCTCGGCGCTGCAACTTTTTCTTCATCTGCAGAACATAAGTGAGCTATTAGTGCTGTAATCAAAAGAAAATGGAACGCTTGAACTGCCATTAGCAGCAGAAAGCTGGGGGTGAGAGAGAAGTGTGGTTGTTTCTGAGCATGAAGGAGTGCACTGTGTGATGTTATAGGTCCGGCGTTGCCTCCCAGCAACACGTCACAGCCGCCTGATATAAGTGTGTGTTCCTGAGTGTGAATGTATGAGTGTCAACTGTAGTTACGCTCAACATGCTTACAGCCTCCTGCAGGTTTTCTCATTTAATATCCTCAAAAAGAATATAAGAGAGAGTCTGCAGCGTGTACAATGTGTCAAATACACATAGGAGGTATTGAGGTCTTCCGGGTCTCGGACACAGTCAGGTGGTCTTGACGGGAGACGAGAGAAAACCTCAGCGGAATACAGAGTATCCGTCTGTCCTCCCCTCGAGGGGATCACCTCGTATCGCTGCCAAGACTTTGCTCTGAGCTATCAAAGCCACAGAGTGGAAATACATCAGAATACATTCGAGTGTCAGACGGAGTGAAGCAGTGGATGGTGAGTTTGTGACCTCTGGGGAATCTGAAATACCACGGCAGACTTGGAACCTCCATCCCGCACCATCAGTGAGTGAGTAGCAGCGTTATCAGCTGAGAACTGATAAATGTGAGGATAATGAAAAGAGAGGAGTGATCAATGCTGAGCCTTAGAGGTCACTGGGGTGCGATGTGGAGGTTTGAACTTCCATCACAAATGAAACTCAGCAGTTTGAGGGGATTGCATGTTCTCCTTATGCAGGTCTTCAATTCTATTTCTATAGTGCCAAATAAAAAACAGTCATTTCAAGACGTTTTTAAAGAGAAAAGTCATCCAAATTCCCATGAGCAAGCGTAAGAGACGGTGGGAAGGAAAACACTCCCTTTTAACAGGAAGAAACCTGCAGAACCAGACTGGAGAATAACAGTGGTAGAATATCACACAACACTGCTTCATGAAGAAATCCAGAAACCAGGGGTGTTGGTTGTGTTTCCTGCCACGAAGCAGTTCATTTCCCCACAGGGCCACATGACTGCAGAGGAGGACTGACCCATAAATTGATCTCACTTCAGCTTGAAATTGCAGTCCTCTTCTATTCAGGGCCTATCAAAGAGCTCCCGGTGTTGCACTGACCTCAGAAGCAAGACTGGATGTGATCTGTGAGAGATTAAAGCCTGATCATAACCTGAGAACAACAGCGAGGAAGAAGCTGAGGAATCTAGACACTTTATATGAAACTGGAAATAAATTGTATTTTTTAATAGAAAACAAGAGGTAGTAACTTCAGTCCTGCACCAAACCTGTTCTTTTAGATTTATACCAAAAGACAAACTGATCTATTTCTTTGTTTTGATTTTATCTACTGTGTGCATCTGAAGAGAATCTCACTCATGTTTTTTTTAATCTGGTGACGCCCTGAAATCATCTTGCGAGGGTTGAGAATGGCTGCTGTAGGTTAAAACTCTGGCCTCAGGTAAATGTTGTCTGTGGGGCCAGTCTTTCTGTGTGGAGTTTGCATATTCTCTCAATTGGCCTTAGATGTGTATGACAGTGTGTCGCCTGGCTCGGTTTGTCCTGTGATGGAGCGATAACCCGTTCGTCCTTTAACCTGCCGTTAATTACTCCTCCAGCACCGCACAACCGCCAGACTTGTTCACACAACAACGTTTTCAAGTGGAAACTGAAAACTTCTGCTGTGTTTTGGGTGACGGTTTCCTTGACAACGGGGCTCGGAAGGTGGAACGTTTTGAAGATGCTCCAACTCCATCTTCATGGAAATGGAGGAAAACGCAACTGTCATGACTCCCAGTCCATAGTCTCCTGGGACTTGGTAGTTTTATAGTTGACAGACGTAAAAATGTTCAAATTCATATTCAAAAAGATTCAGTAAATGTGAAAATATATGTTTGGTAATTGAATGTTTATATAAGTAAGTCAAAAGGCCTTTATGTTGAAAGTGTTTCAAGGCAGAACCTAAGTTGCGAGAGTTTGGTTCCTACAGCGGAGTTTGCAGACGGACCACACAGTTCATGAACGCAACCTCAAGTAAACGGACCTTCAAAGTTAAAAAGACGGCAGAAGAAAGAAAACGAAAGACTGTTTTTATGAATGAGGTTTGTATGTTTGATCACATGTGTTTGTATATACTTGTAACTTGACATGTACAATGTGCGTCATCATGGCAGTTTATACTTTTAATTTTGTGTTGGTTGTAGTTCTTGTGGTGTTCTGCAAGGAGTTGTATGAGAACAATAAACACCTGTTCCAAAAGAACCCGTGTCGCTCAAAAAGAGCTACAACCGTGACGACAATCCAACGTGGTCGTCTGTCCATATGAATGTCTGTGTGTGTCCGCACCACTGTTCAACTTTTCTGAAACAAAATGGCAAAAATGGTACGTTTTCACTTAAAACATCATCTAAAGGAGGCCTTGGTCTGCAACACTTTTTCTCAACATGTGATACTTGGAGAGGAGGCGGGTGTGTTATCATTTTGATCATCGCACCAACATGGTGACATATCAATGAATAAAACTTACACATGAAATAGTTTCAATTCACTACTTGTCCTCCTGTGAATCACTA
Organism: Parablennius parvicornis; assembly: GCA_900302745.1. Classification (NCBI taxonomy): domain Eukaryota; kingdom Metazoa; phylum Chordata; class Actinopteri; order Blenniiformes; family Blenniidae; genus Parablennius; species Parablennius parvicornis. Next base: position 20,099 of record OMNM01065937.1, on the reverse strand, counting down.
AAATACATGGTGCACTATTTTCCACAAACTAAGCAAATATTTTGCTTTTATATTCAGTAAAAATGTGACTCTGCATTATTCTGTCTCTTTTGTTTGACACAGAATGGACTTCTTTATATTTTTTAATTGTTAGTTCTGATCAACACAATGAAGATAATGTAGTAAAAAAAACTGCCACGAGCTCATTAGCATCACACTCAGAAATGGATGTGACCCTCAAGTCATCTGCTCAGATCTGCCACAAGGGATCCTTCTGGATTTAAGAGTTCAGTTCACCAAACCAGAAGCAAAGGAAACGGCAGCCTTAACGTGACACTGTCATTTCTTTAAGCCTGATTGAAGCCCAGACCAAAGTGGTTCCATTCAGCCAACGATTCATGGGAGCACATAGATAACTCTATTGTATATCGTGCTATTGATTGCTGGAGATGATGCTTGGAGGCAGCAGGGAAAGTCAATCTCTCTTTCTTTATTGCCACCAGTTTCCTCCTGCTGCTGTGGAGTCTACTTTCGGAAAAATCCAATAAAACTGTACTTAACATCTCCGTTCAGGTCACATTGACCATTTGACTATTTAATGAAGTAAAGTTGCTCAGAAATAGCAGGAGAAGGTAAATAAAAGCATAAATTATAGATAAACGGCTGTACGGATAGTCGCATCACGTATTCCTCTGCTGAACAAAACCTGAAAGCTAAATGGTAAAAAAATGTTCTTGTCCAAGAATTGTGCTCTTTTCCCGATGATGTATGTATCAAGAAAAACCCAGCAGCTGTTTGAATTATTGAAGAAACTCTGAAAATGAGATACTATGAGGCAAGCGTAACTTCCCTGAAAAGGAAGACTGTGTAGAATTACTGCTGATGTGGATCAATAAATGGTGGATTCTTCTGATCACGATGTCTTTTTCGGTCGAGGCTTTCCAGGACAACATTCAGACTCCAGACCGGAGATCAGAGGGAATCAGAATCCCCAAAGTTTGTCTCGGACCCTCTGGACAAATTCAGTCTGTTGGTTTGGCTTGAGAACAAGGTGAAAGTCTGCCGGAACGAGCGGTGGAGAAATCTCAGCTCATTTACTGTCCGTTCTGCCAACGGGGCCTCACATGGACTGAAAACACCAGAAGATGGATTAATGAATGGAAAATCATCATTGAAATGAAATAACATTTATTCACAGTTTCAGTGATCACAGTTTGGAAACTGATAGCTGATATGGAAATACAGTTTCTTGAACCAGGCCGTCCATCCTTCTCTATGGCCATGTTTACACAACAACATTTTCAAGTTTCGTGGCGGTTTGAGTGTCAGTTTACATGGAAACAGTGATTGGAACCACTGACGTGTTTTAAATGGCTCCCAAGGTAGAAGTGTTTGAAAATACTCTGCCTTGGTGGAAACAGGAAAACGCTACTTTTTTGAGGGCCTGTCCACACGACAACGCCGTTTCATGAAACCATATCGTTTTTGGTCGTTTTAGGAGCCTGAAACGTTTAAAAAAAAAAGTAAATGAAAAAAAGGTTCAGAAGTGGGGAAATTTCAAAACGCTGCCTCGGCTTTGACGTGTGGAAGTCTAAGAGGCACATTTCTGGAAAAATGATGATGTCATTGACCCAGAAACCACTCAACGACACTCAACAACAAGAACAATGGCGGACTACCTGCTGCAGGTGGCGCTGCAGAAGCTACTGATGCTATTTGTTTTAATAAGACCAAATGTTGGATTTCTTCAGTACGAGGAGGAGCAGGAATATTGTCTCTGTCGTCTGTTACGTCGTGTTTGTTTGGCAGAGATACAGCGCCTGCTACAGGCCTGACGTATGTACTACATCATTGAAGCATATTACTCGGTATGTGTGTGTGATGACAAAAACAACAAACAACATCCACTAGTGGCCCAAAATGAAACTACATCCTTTTCAGTCTTTCTGCCATTTCCGAGGAAATGGACATAATTTTCAAAATGTTTTAAAACTGATGTGGAGACATGAATAACACTGAATGACTTTTTAGGTGATTTACGGAGATGAGTTTTCACTGTGAGACTGAAATAATCAGTTTTCCAGAAGTCTGCAGCGTGCCAAACTCATCTTCATTATCTGCTGTGATGTGACTATAAAACACATTTTCCAAAAAGTTCTGTTTATGTTTCTACATTTTTATGGCTGTGATCCATGCAAACAGTGACCTGCACATCACAAATAACCAGCAAATCTTTTCACAGAGAATTTCATGATTAGGATTTTGAATATCTCAGATGGTTCTTCTCTTATGTGATGAATATAATAAATCACAGCAGTGTGAAAACCTGCCTGGCCGAGGCCGTTATTACAGCCGCTTTCATACAAACAGCAAAACTCATAACGATGCAAATAAAAGGCCGTAAAACCAATTTATTTCAAGTGTTCTTCAATTATAACTACTCTGAAAGTCGATTTATATTTTATAGGTTGAATTAATGTATTCTGTGTGCGCTATGTGTATAATCCTACACATAGACAAGAGAGCTGGTCATTCTATTTAATCTTAACATGTAACCAGTGTTTTTATTGTCTTTATGATGCATTTTGGAGGTACAATCATGTACCTCCATGAAAGTGGAGAATACCATCGCAGTGCTGTGTGATGTAAAGAGCCCACTTAACCAATTCATCGGCCCCTCAGAGGTTTTGAGAGTCATGATGTGCGTCGGCTTTTTAGCCTCTTTTAAGATTTAAATCCGAAGGCGTGTGAATCCTGCCAGACGTGACACAAAAGTCTTTGCAAGGATTGGTGAGACGCTCAACCTCCTACCACGTTTCTTATAAATCTGTCCGTGCTGTGAGAGGGCGGTGAAACAATCCTCTAAAGTCTGATTCCTCAAGGCAAAGCAGTTTATTTTAGAAACCTCCCAAAATGACCATCATCTGGGTTTTGACAGCGGTTGAGTCTGAACAGTGACACCGGATGAGAAGACGCTTCATCCTCTGGCTTTGAGTCTCACAATGTAAAAGATTTTTTTTCTGGACCCCGTTTAGCATCAAATCCTCTTCATCTTGTTGGGAACAGGAAATAGGAGTGGAAAAATCCAGCCGGTAGCCAGCACTATACTTAGGACAAACACAAGCTTCTGTTTGCCGGCATGTTAATTGGCTTTCTCCAGCCGAGAGAGGGATGACGGGAGGCGTGACACAGACTCCCCCCACTGAGCCTCAAAACTACCTTTAGTTCATCCTCGTGTTAATGTCAGTCCATCATTTCAAAATTCAACAAGCTCAAAGAGAACTGTAAACACTTATGCTTTTCACGTCATCTGCATTTCAATGACACATCCAATTTTCCATGCTTGTGTATTTTTCCACTCGGGGGATTTAAAAGATGCCATAGTTAATCTTTAGTGGTAAAATAGTTCCACAATAACCTTTCAGTTCAAATGATTAAAGTTTTCTTTGTTGTAGCACAAATTATACAAACAATTACAACAGAAAATCACTATAATCTCAACATGAAGCCAATTTTAATGAACCCTTCTGGAGCTAAATATAGTGAACTGTCCAGAAAATGTCTCTTAGAGCTGTTGCATTGTGGGTGTTTTTCTAGCTCACCCTGACAGTTTGGCTTTGAGGCTAGTTTAATAGCAATCAGGTAGCTATAGCTGTCATGGCAGCATCAATAATATCTCAGCTCAGATCTCAGTGATGTGTTGTGTAGCTACTCTTAAGAAATTTGTTTGTTGATTTAACATTTTTTTTTTTTTGTTTGGCCCACGGGCCTGATGTTTGACTCCTCTGTTCTAACCCAATAATAATCCTGGAAGGATTCAATCTGATGAAAATAATCTACCTGATGCGATTCAATGTTTTGTTGTTTTTATCAAACATGACATGCTCTTTGTAGACCACACTGGATTGATTTCAGTTTGTCATATAAATGAGCTCCAAGTTTGAACTTCTGACTCTGTCTCAAGCCACGTTTACATGTACCCGGGTTTTCAACAAGCTGTGATATTTCTCTGCGTTTCTTGCTTTGACACATCAGTGCAGCTATGAGTCCCTACAAACGATGATTTCTGAAAGCTCAAGCCAAAGTGGAGATTTAGAAAAACTCTGTGGCTCCGTTTACCTAAAGATTTGTGACGTTGTGTCTTTTCCAGGATTCTGATTGGCTAGCGTGACTTCATGATTCTGGTTACACTGCCCCCTACAGGTCTGACTGCTCATAGTAGCTTTAAATGAAGATTTTTTTCGAAAATATGGAGGGGGAAATATCCATTCTTGTAAAGATCCACCGTGTCCATGACCTCAGTCTGTGTTTCCCTGTCCTTCTTTCTAGAGCCTCACCAATAGTCTCCTGTGATCTCATTGACTTTGTTGTTTTGGACTTTTGTTTTGTTTTTGGGATGAAAGAAAGATGAGCTACAGGTGGTTTGGCGGTGTCTGTTGTCCCGAGTCCTCCTCTGACTCAAACCTAACAGAGAAGCTGTCAAACAGATGGAGGTCAAACTGAATAGTAGCTAAGAAACTACAATCATATCCCCAGAAATACTATTAAACTGGGAAAACTGGATTATTCTGCTTTTTCAGTTTTTTGTATGATGCATGTATGGGAGTGATTTCAGCAACAAATACCAAAGATAAAGACTTATTGTAATATTACAACGTCAAAACAGAAGGACAAACATTACAAAGGTTATAACAGATTAAAGTTCACTTAACTTACAATAAATGCAATAACTATGACAGCTCAAATCTGTAAATGTTGTTAGCACCCGCGACGCTACCATTGAGCCTTTTTTGTTCGGGGCCCCCTTTTAGTGGCTTATAGTGAGTAGTGAGTGAGTTTCATTCGGTTCATCCAGTAAGCAGCATGAGGAAAGCTTTGACTGAAAGCTTCTCAGCCTTCTCAAAACATCAGCAGCTTCTCCACCACGTTTGACAGATGAGCTGATGAATAAACATGAGATTGTGCGCTGGGATATCAGTGGATCACTCAAGAGGAAGGTGAGACAATACGCACGTTGATTCTACTCTGGGTAAATCATCACCTGTACAGCAAAACTGGGACCTGCAGAC
>OMNM01065937.1:3545-13629 GCA_900302745.1 Parablennius parvicornis | reverse complement strand
CTGAACAGTCGTTTCAAGCCCGACACATTCGGCTTTATGAGAGCCGCTGCTGCCTGCTGGCCACTATCACACACCTGTGGTGACGAGGCCATGGCGTCAATTTTAGTGCCAGATACCCAAGTGCGTCAAAAACTGTAATCGTGCACAGTTAAGACCACTTTCCGCGCGCGTGGTGGCTTTGGCACGTGCGTGTGTGCGTGGTGCTTTTCTCCGCACAACAATGGTCACAAAGTGCTTCAAGTGACGTTTAAAGAGACCAATCAGAAAGGAGGGGGATTACAAGGCCCGTCTCCAAATTGCCCAAACTCAACATCACCGTGTGTGCAGAGATCACAGAAGTAACAGCGAGCGCACAGAAAGTTGTCTAACTGTGCACGATTCCATTTTTTATTCGAGTGGGTTTTTGACACTAAATTGACGTCGTATTCTGTGCCGCAGAAAAGGCATAAAACTGAGATGAAGGAGAACCCTGGATTTTTTTTGGGTGGGGGGGCTTATTTTAACTGGACCATCCAGTTTTCTACAAGCCCACCCACAATCCAAATCCTGGCGCTGCAACTGCTCGGCGAGCTGGCGTATTAAAACAGTGACGCTTGGCTGGAGAGCGGCGCCTCTCTATACAACAGGTTTGCAAACATTGGACGTTGCTGTGTTGTTTCTCTGTGTTTGGAGCATAAAATACATCCAATCATGTCATGAAAAGTTGGATAGCTACATGCTACTATGCTAGCCTGCTGGCTGCAAACTGTGGAATGGATTTCCTGACTCGTTACACCGCGTCTCATTGCCTCCGTTCGGGAAATCCAGTCCACATTTTGGAAATCTCTGCAGGTTGGATTGGAAATTTCCAATCTGTTAATTACGTTAGTGTTGGAGCCCGATACTGATACCGGATCGGATTGGCCCCATCCCAAACAATGATACAAACTATGTAAATTACCACAAACAGGAAGTCAACATGGATGCCAGGCAGGCTCAAAAACTCACAACTGCGAGGCACCAACTGGTGGTACATGTTCGGCTACCGTCCGCTTTGAATGGGAAAATGTGTGCAGTCTTTCGCGATTTTTTCGGAAATAGTTCATCAAGACGCTTATTTATCAGGATCCGCACTGGTTCCGAATTATCCACACGTTTTGATGTGCTTTGTATGTACGTGCTCCACATGGTCCGGGATTAGTAGAGCACGGAAAAGTGGCGGAAGAGGAAATATAATAATAATGAAAATAGACGCTTTTCCTAGGAGTAGTAAACTTTGCGCTTTGCCATAGGCAGGCACAAGAATAAAATTTTTAACTGATATAAAAGCAGCTCTACTTCATCATGTCGGTCGACTCAGTGTAAATATCTCCCTGTGTGCAGGTGATGGTGTCTTACCCGCTTGTAAAAGGTACATTTATTAGAGAAGAGCTTTTAAATTCAAAAGAGTGAACAACACAAAAATATGCCATTTCCAGCAAACAAAGCAAAAATGTTTATTTCCAGTTTAAAATGCATGAATAATTCCTCAGCATCAGTTATTCTCAGTCCTTAACAGTAGGTGGCGATAGTATGTCCTGTGGGTTTTAGTAGAAGTAGACCTTGATGGTTGAACAGGTGAAACACCAGTTATTATTTGATTTTAACACCTTCAAAGGAAAATGACAAAAAAAGTCTTTTAAAATGTGAGATGTTAGGATGAGTTTTATTCTGTTTTATCTATTTCTATTATTTCAGATATTTTTCTGCATTTACCCACTGATAAATTATCCACAAGTGAAATGTCTATACTACTCTTGAATTGCTATTTTCCCTATATTTTATTTTGAATTTGTAGTTGGACACTATGGATGCACTTTTTAAAACAAATACGAGTACTAACTTTTAGATACTTGCCCATTCTGAATACTGATCCGAGTGCGTCCCTATTGTAAACAGTTTGGAGGAGTTTTTTTTTTTTTTAACTGTCTCTCTTTTGTAGTACTCTCTTTTTTTTTAATCAAGTTTGTGTAGAAAACCACTGATAAAATTGTATATATATACACACACACACACACACACACACACACACACATATGATTGTATTTTTTAGACGTTATCTTTGTTTCACTGTTTATCTGTAGGCTACACCATGAGGATAATAAAGTGCACCGTGACCTTAGATCTCTCATGTTGACAGGTTCCATTTAGAGGTTTTTCTTGAAAGAGTGCGGATATTTATTCAGCAGTTCATACCCACAAACTTGACTCGTTTTTCAGCTTCCAGCGAGCAAACCCACGTCGTAGGATTTCTCATCAGCTGAAAGGTGCCTGCGTGACTCAAAGTTGACTCTCTGAGCTGGATATAAACAGAGACGATGAGGGAGGTCGAGAAACGGGAGCGGGAAAAGGTCAAGAGAGAGATAAGAGCTGATGGGTCTCCAGAAAAAAAAAGTCCCTCACACCGTTTTTTATCTGTTTTCTCCTTTTTGCTCCAGGATGCTCCGGCTAATCTTCACAGTCACAGACCAGTCCACTGCTGCTGAAGACAAGCAAGAATAAAAAAAAACCAACTAAACCCAAGAAAACAAACCCCAGTGTGTTCGGATAACGGATAACTCTGAGGAGCTTCTGTAAACACTCATCAAACATCGACTTTAATGGACTCAGACAGGACTCCACTCTACCAAATCCTTCTGTTTGTTTGTGTCTTCTTTGTTTCGTGGGGATTGTTGAGTAATCTGATTCCTCTAACCAACACACAAACGGCTCCATTCATACTGACGATTTCTACTAAATCCGAAGTGGTTGGGAGAGGGTTCTATTGTGATTGTTGTTTACTATTGAAATTATATATTCAGATGATGTTGCAATAAAACGAGATGATTTACCAACTCACCACGTCTGAGCCGCTTTACTCTCCTGAATCGTCCGTCTTTCATGAAAAATCTAGACGTGAAATCAGGGGTGTCAAACATAAGGCCTGGGGGGTCAAAACTGGCTCGCAATCCAGCCAGGCCACCAGGAAAACTTCTATTTAAAAAAACAAAAAAGAACAAATAGCCAGCACCACAACGAAGAAAAACTATAAAGTTTATATTCAAAGGTTACAGCCCGCTCAACATATATTTGTATGTCGTGCCAGAGTTTGATACACCTGATCTAAATGGACGAACTCCAATTACTTCCACAGCACTGATTCAGTCTAAAGTCTATAATCAGAGTTTAAAATCTAAAATGAGTTCAAAATCAGGTTGAAAAAAAAAGGTTGAACCACAGAAATATTGAATTTTAACCTCAATTTTGTTAAATATAACTTATAACTTTTTCACAGCCTGTACTAAAAAAAACCCCCAAAAAACTCAAGTGTGTTGGAACTCAAGTGAGTTTTTTTAAACTGAATAGGATCATCTAATGTTGTTAATCACCATCAAATTAAACTACAGTTTATTTCTTCTGTAAATGTACGTTTGTATCCACTGACTTGACCCTATAATTACAATTATATTGTGATATCTTTCAGTGTATAATTCCTCATGTGCTACCGTGATATTCTTATATATCTTATAAATAACTTGTGTTCCCCAGGTGGAAATTAAACAATACTGACTTTTAATTCATGATCAAATGCAGAAGTAATGAAGCTGTGCTTTGAGTTTAATGAAGTTTCCTTCATGTATATTGCACCAAGTTTAGATTTTCTAATATATTAGACATAAACCTGATGCACAAATGTTTTCGGGGCAATGCAATAAGATGTTGAGCATGTTTGTTGTCTGGAGAGAGAAATTAAACAGCGTAATTAATTTAAAAGTAATGAAAGAAACAATATTCTGGCATATTTCTGAAGCTGGTGTATTGTTTGAAAGATTGTTTTCCAATCTGAAATACAAAAAATAAAGCCCTGATATCTCCTGCTGCAATTATTCTTCCATTACGCGCAGGTTGAAAGTGTTTTTTTTGTTTTTGTTTTAGGTGGGCGTCGGCAGCACCTCTGTGCAACGTGAAGCTTTGATCACGACCTAAAGCTCCAAATCCCTCTGTTTCAGAGAGGAATGCAGCACATACTTCCCAATACAGCACATACCCATCAGCACAACACATGTCCTCTCTCTCACACACAAACACACACACATGTAGCAGCTGTAGCTAAGTTTAGCCTCCATCAGGTCACAGTGGAATATTCAGCCCAGAGAAAAGCTCTGCTGGTGTTATAACCACCACACACTGTGTGGGAAAGATTAAAAACACTTCAAAAGGACTTTGAGTCACAAGATTTTGAACTAGTGTAACCCCTCTCCCCACAATCTCTCTCCAACACACACAAACACACACTTTGTGTCTGAGCGCCAGCCAGCATCTATTCAGAGACGATGATCAAAACTGGGAGTAGAATGTACCCGGCGAGAAGTTGTAAGCGCGCGGCGAGGCGGTGCGGTTTGCATACCGAGGCGTCTGATGACACGACCGCACACGCTAATCAGACGAGCGTAATCATCCAGTAGAACATGCACGGCGTACGATGCAGCTCCATCATTGTTCCTTGCATCCTAGCGTGCGACTCTGCAACCGGTCATTAAAAGGTTAAATGCTTCCCAAAAGGGCAAGGGGCTTTACGTACTCTTCCAACTACTTTTGATGCTCATCAAAAATCTGCGACGGCTTGGCACATCTTCTGCTCTACATTTCTATTCCTGGGTGCGGATAGGTGCAGTGGCAGCCGCCGTCCCAGGAATCTCGGTCGTGAGGTCGCGGCAGCTGTATTTACCAATGAGTTCATCCACCGGGATCGAAGCTAAAACCCCGCCAGGCTCCGTCACGGCCCGTCTGGGCACAAGTATGTGTGTTCAGCGGGTTCATCTGCTCGCCGGCCTTCTGGTTGGTGTGTGTGTGTGTTGGACTCGTGCGTTGAGCTGATACTCCCTGCTGGAGGCAGAGCAAAGGGCAGCGGACAAACACAAAGACAACAGAGTCGCGGTGTCAGAGGGAGACAGCAGGGCTTTGAGACGGTCGGTGTTATTGGGCCAAAGTATTGAGGGTAGGAAGGCAGGACTGTGTGTGTGTGTGTGTGTGTGTTTGTGTGTGTGTGTGTGTGTAGAGGGGGCAGTTATTAACCTCGCTATCATAATCACATGCCTGCCACTGCAGACACAGCAACAAAACTTCACATCAAGGCAGCTCGACGAAGGAGAAGTTCTTTGCTCTGCAGCATCTTTTTGGACTTTTAGCACTTCAGAGCCTCCAACATCCTGATCAACCTTTAACCTCCTGCTCCTCTTCTTTCTTTGTTTCTGTCCATCCTCTCCTGCCTTCAGTCTTCTTCCCTCCTGGATGGATAGCTACTCAGTCCTCTACAGCACCTCCTACAGAACCGGGCTTCTCTCCGGCTTACAGCGCTTGCGCTCTGAGAAGAAGATGTGCGACGTCGTCCTGGAGGCCGGTGGCCAGTCGTTTCCGTGTCATCGAGCCCTATTGGCTAGCTCCAGCAACTATTTTTGGGCCCTTTTTGGAGACACTACCGCTGAGAGATTAGCGGGCTCCGTCAGCCTCCCGGCGCTAACACCTCAGGGTTTGGACGCCATTTTGGACTTCCTGTACTCCGGCTGGCTCAGCATTTCGCCGCTGACACTTCCTGTTGTGCTGGAAGCTGCACGGTACCTGCAGGTGGAGACGGCCGTGTCGATCTGCGAGCGTTTCATGACTGACGGTTTGAGTGTTGACAACTGCTGTTTCTACGCCAATCTGGCCGAGCACCACACGCTCTCAGACGCTCTTGATGCCGCCAACCAAACTATTGCCAGTGAGATGAGGATGTTGTTGGAGGAACACAGGGAGGATCTTCTTGGTTTGAACAGTCAGTCATTGATGGCAGTGTTTGACGCAGACGAGGTGCCAGGTGTTAGAGAGGTGGAGCTTGTTAAGCTGGCTCTGGATTGGCTGGATGAGAATGGGCCCCTCCCATTCCTAAAATCGAACCTCCTCCTGAGCCGTCTGCGCTTCGGCCTGGTGGCACCCTCTGACCTGGCTGGTTTAGCTCACGCCCACCGAGCCATGGCCACACCTCTGATCAGGAGTCAGCTGACTCGAGCGCTGGAGTACCACCAGTTGGGTTCGGCACAACCAATCAGACAGAGCAGACAGACGACGCTCAGGGCGTCGCCCAATCGGGTCCTGCTGGTGGGCGGAGGGGCCAGTGCTGACTGGCCAGAGCAGCAGGTGCTAGCGTTTGATCCCAGAAGCAGGAAGTTCTCATGTCTGAGCTGCGTTCTGCCGCTCAGACTCAAAAGTCCCTGTGTGTGCTCCGTGGGGGGTTTCCTCTTCGTGATCGGTGGCGAGGAAGTGAAAGAGGGAGACGAGGATGGGAAGAAGTCAATCGCGATGACAACGTCGAACCAGGTTTGGAGGTACGATCCTCGCTTTGACGACTGGGAGAAAGTAGAGTCGATGCAGGAGAGGCGGGCGCAGTTCACCTGCTGCGTGGTGGAGGACGTCATTTATGCTGTGGGGGGACGACAAACACAACCTGACGTTGACACACACACCTCCCTGGCTTCAGTTGAGTTTTACGACATGGCCTTGGGTGCATGGAGGAGGGGGGCAACCCTGCCTCGGCCTCTTTACGGCCATGCTGCCGCCGTGCTCGACAACAACATCTACGTGTCGGGTGGTCTCCCAGGGAGTCAGGGCATCGTCCAGACCAACGACCCGGGGGAGGGCAGGGAGAGCAGCAAAGACTTCCTGTTCTGGCACCTCAAAGGCAGAGTCTGGGAAAAGAAGGCGTCTATGTCCATTGCAAGGTTCAGCCACCGGTTGGCAGCGGCCCACGGCTTTCTCTTCGTTCTGCTGGGAATGTACGAGCCTTTTTGCGACATCGAGCAATACGACCCACGGTCAGACCACTGGACTCAACTCAGACCACTTCTCACGGGTTCCTTCAACTACGGGATGGTGTCCACCGCCTCCGGAAACCTACTGGTGTTTGGTGGGAGGCGGTGGAGCGACGGTCAGGAGGTGATTGTGAAGAATGCACTGGAGTACGACACCATAAAGGATCGCTGGAGAGAGATCTGCCAGTTGCCCAGACCTCTCACGGGGATCGAGTGCACACTACTGCCTCTGCCAGACTGAAGAGCAGCAAATGTGAACAAAACAGCTACAACGGTGGACCACTGATGGTTTGAGTCCTGTAGGTGTAACACGGTCTTCCAACGTCGAGCATGAAAGATAAACATCAAATGAGACATTGCTCTAGTTAGGAGAACTAAAAGACATTCAGCCATTTCTTTGTAGCTGAAAGGTATGCAGCATGTGTTTGGAAACAAGGTGAGCAAAGGATGACGCCAGCTGGTGTTTATCTGTTTTTCTGTACTTTCTCAGTGAATGAGGTCAAATATTACAAGACACTGATCTGCTGTCTATCCATTAAATACAATGCCAGGGGGTTCTGTTGGTTCTCGTTGGTGTTAGTTCAAATGGACAAGGAAATATATAATTTGTGTGCTGGCTTGGATTCTTGGTTAAACTAACCATGGGCTTTGACTAAAAGATATCGGAAATTAGTTTTTTTCTTCCAGTGTGACATCAGAATTTTGTTATTTTACAGTTTTGCATTTGTTCAACAGCTTATTTTGAGTTTATGCTAAGCAAATGCTAATACTTTTCTTAGAAATCTTTTTTTTTTTTCCAATGTTCATTATTTCAATGCTCACTTGAACCAAAACTCAGAATAAACCTTTGTAGGACGCAGCTTTCTTATGGACTAAACCATGTATTTAGTGATTAATTAAAACAAAGCAAATCATATCATGTGTTAAAAAGATATATATCTTCTGGGAAGAGACAACCTGGCTTTTTTCCATTTAAGTATCTCTTGTGAGGCTGCAACAATTTTTAGTTGTTAACATTTGGTATTTGGATTAGTTAGTTTAGCAATATATACATTTCAAAGTATAAAACAAGTGTCCTTCATATTTTGGATACAAAAATACACTAGTCTATCACAATAGATCTGATTTTCAACCAATCGTCTCCATGTGTGTAGATATACTTTATTGCATGTTTTATAGGAATAAAGACCTTTATTTTAACAAATGTAAAAGAGATTCTAATGTTTTCGTCTGGTTTCCATGTAAAATCATCAGAAATAAAGGTAACAAACAGTCCCTGAGACGGTGAAGGAAGCATTTTACTGTTCTAACAAAAGCTTTTGGAATCTATGTGAAATTGATGCAGATTGGTGCAGAAAAGCCAAATAACTTTAAAGATAAAGTCAAACAAGCAGGATTGAAAGGGGTCACATACATTTTTCCCCCAAAACAGAATTGATCCCAGTGCTAAGAAAACGCTTTAAATAGAAGCTACGGAGGCCAGAATGTTTGTTTTTGAGAACAAGTAGAAGAGGGATAAACAGATTTAGTGAGAAGGAGGCAGTTCTGCAGAGGAGGGAAGAGATGGCTGTGAAGGTGAGAGCAGGACGTCTTTGAAATAGTAAAAACTGCAGATGTAAGCTCAAAACTAGAAGTTGTAGGTAAAAGCTGAAGTGTGTGAGACATTCCTGTTTATTTGCAAAGAATGAATAATTCAAGCAATCTATGTGGTGGATAAAGAAATGGAAGCAAGCCTTTTTTTTCTGTTTTGATTTAAGCTGAACAGCAGAAAAAGTATCTGGAGGAATCACATGCAGGTAATAGCTAGATAACCTATTAGAGTACATTATTCAAGTACTTTAGTGACTTTCATTTAAATCTTTCTAATTCCAATTTGTCATCATAAGAATTCAACAAATATTATTTGTTCTGTTGACAATACCAAACAATAAATTATTCACATTGAACATCACTGTGAAAATGTGATAAAATAGATTGAGTTTTGGCTTTTCAGTGAGGACGCATCACACAGTCACAGTTACTCACATTCTAATCATATTATCAGTATAATTCAAGTTGGATCAAAGTTTGCATTTTGATGAAAAATCGTAAATCAAATTCAAGCCCAATGAAGCAAAACATGTAGTCGGTTTGTGGGAAAAACCATAAACTATTTTACAGTTCACACATGATGAATGGACTAACCTTTAAGCACACATTCTCAAAACATTTTATGCTGATTTTTCACATACCAACCGCAATGACATGTGAGGGTCAGTGCCTTGCTCAAGGTCACTTCAGCGATGGAAAAATCCACACACAAGATTGCAGGACACCCCACTATACCACCTGAGCCAGTCGACTCCAATGAAGCCCTGTTCTGCTGAGTTAAGCAATTTTATTCCGATAAATAAGAATACACCGATATCATCGGCATACAGCTTAATCGCAGCTACTTCAATGAGACTTTTGTAGGTTTCACGTACTATTGTTGATGGTTTTAAATAATATCTTCAATTGTTGTGGTTTGTTTTATCTTCAGGTGATCAGGACTGTTTTTGCAGTGGCCAAAATCTCAGTGTAATAAGAGACACATGTAAGTAGTTTATAGGCGATTCGTGAGTTTCAAAGGGGCTTCATGTAGTGATTGAAACTTTAAAAATGGAATAACTTGGTTCTGATCTCACATTTCTTAATGAACAAAATGAGATTGCATATTAATGACCATGCACATGGAAAGAAACCACATTATTCTATAGCTACAATAAATCTTTGTCCATCGCAGGTCAAAACAAATGATGACAGACTGTTTTGTAAAACATTTAAAAACGACATTATTTGACTAATTAATATCTTTATCGACCTTTCACCCAGCAACAACATGATTCCCCAAAGCTGCACCAAAGATTTCCAAGGTCATCTGTTGGTACACATCAACATTTTCCAAGTACCTCTACAGTATTTGTTTTCCCAGTGGTTCTAGCACCACCTAGTTACCAGCATCAGTAGAAGACAAGAAGTACAAAGGTTTTAAAAGAGTTCTCATCAGTAGAAGTTACCTTGAAGTCAACATGGAAAAAAACATGGAAACCAAAAAAGTAATCTGTGACTTTAGGTCAGATGAAATAGACTCAAATGTAACATTTGAAATGGAGAATTAGTTTTATTCTTTGTTGTTGTTGGGTTTTTTTTTTTTTTTTTTTTTTTTTTAAAAAAAACAAACCGAAAAAAAAAAAATTTAAAAAAAAAAATTTTTCCCT
>OMNM01065935.1:7226-26071 GCA_900302745.1 Parablennius parvicornis | reverse complement strand
CCTGTGGAACTGTATATGTGTATATATATATATAAATATACATATATATACATATATATACACATATATATATATACGTATACACACACATACACACACCACACACACACACACACACACACACACACACACACACACACACACACACACACACACACACTGCAAATATAGCCTTGTATGAACGTGGAAAAACACACACAAACACCCTCACTCTGTCTCTGTTTCAATGGCAGGAAATAGAGACAAGGCAGAGCCCTCTGCTCAGGCAAGAGAAAAAAAAGACTTCCACCGGTGGTTTCCATGGAAACTGTCTCCCCTTCACTTTAGGGGGAGGGAAGGCGACTAGTGGATGAGTTGGGCTTGCATTTAAGGTGGCTCATGGACACCCGAGTGGGAGGGAATTTAAGGTGGTGTGAAGTGTGAATCCGGCTGACTTTTTCACCTCGAGGATGTGAGAGGGGTTCATCTGAGGCCATGGAAGTTTCAGACAGGTCAACAACAACAACAACAACAAAAAATCCCCGATGCAGCACCGCAAAGATAGTTGAGACGTGCTCGTCTCTTTCACCTTGGGCTGCAGTGTCAGCACACCGAGCAGCCAAGACCAACAAACACACATTGACACTTTGACACATGGATTATTTATATCAAGATCACAAATCTATTCATGATTCTATCATAGTATGAGAGGATGATGCCACTATGTCACTGCTACACACAAACCAAATGATTGTTAATATAACTGGACGTTTTGGGCTTTGTCTTTCAAGCTTGCTATTGTATAAAAAGTCCCAAATCTAACCATCTACCTACGAGTTGGAGCTGATCCCAGCTGGCTGTAGGTGAAGGCAGGACACTGCAGACAGTGCACCAGTCAATAACAAGACAAACACTCATTTTTCAAAGTTATAGTAGTGATTGCAAAAATAATTTCAACATGCATATCTGTGAATTTCATCGAAAAAATAAATAGATCTTCCAAAATTTTACTGTTTGAATAATTTCTCTCTGTTTACATTTTCATATTTTCTGTTATTAACAATCCACAATGTTCATTCCATGATAATAATTGTATGTGATTATCAAATAGGTTTTTTTTTTTATTACCTTTATGATTTTTCTAAAAACCTCAAGTTTTAAACACAGTCACTCAATTTTCAAAACAAATTTTCAATCCTCAAATTCTTCTCAAAATAATCAAACGCCCATGAGGAATCCTTTGGAAAAAATAGTTTAAGAATTATGATCATTCTTCTATAAGGCAGCTGTCGTGAACTCTCTGCACCTGCCAGTTTCTTAATAGTCGGTGCTAAAAACAAATTAAGACTGAATCGCAGCTCCTGAAAGTGTTGAACTTTGCCCAGAGCGTCGGCCTGAGATGACTTGTGCGAGCTGGTGATAAACAGAGCGGAAGCTCAAGTCTGCACCCCACCTGCCACCACCACACACCTCCCAGTCTTTTTTACACTATTATCCACATTCATCATATTTGGATTATTATTTGTGGGAGGTCAATAAATCATTAGTAATGTTAAAAAATTGATCAATTTCACTACATTTTACCGTAATATTACTGAAACTGTTCTGTAACATGCATTTTAACATTCAAAAAAGGCTACATGTGGATTTAATAGACTTAACTTAAATACAGTTTTTCAAATTAAATTAGAAGTCACCATTTTCATATATGTCATTTTATTTTTGTGGCCCTCACAATGATCAAAGTTGTCCACCTCTTTTCTATGATGACAACTATTAATTCCATGAATGAGACACTTCATCATAAAACATGAGGTGGTGACAGAAACCGTTGATGAATTAATCAGAAATGTGTTGCTCCTCGTTTACGTCTGAGAGAGAGGCAAACAGCTTGGGCCGATGAACTCATGCTGTGGTCCGTCTGTACATTGTTTCTGTGTTTGCTCAGTCGTTCAGTGTTTCTTGTACTTTGTTGAAAGCTTGAATGGTGAAAAACAAAAAATCTAAATTTAGATACCAGCAGAGGGAGCTCATGACGCCCATCCATCTTTCATACCAGTTCATACTGGGTTTTATCAGGGTGGCAGGGTGTTGGAGGTGATCCCAGCAGGATGCAGTCTGGACGGGTCACCAGTCCCTCACAGGACAAACACACACATCTACAGGCAATTAGAGTCACCAGTTAACCTGTGGGAGGAAAGCTCAGTACCCCAACAGGAGGGCATGCAAACGTCACATAAAATTCCCCCGGACTCAGATCAGGGACTTTTTCACCACAGAGAGACAGAGTTATACTGCACGTGCGGCCTGAGCTCATGACAACAGGCTGCATATTGTGCGTGAGTGTGACTGTGTGCATCAGTGGAAAGTTTGAAGTGAAGACAGGACACGGAGTACAGGGATTGTAGCGGTGCCTTGACCCAGTTCTTTTGCGAAGGGAGAGAGAAGAAATGAATCAACAAAGGGATGGATGAAGTGAGGAGGGAACAAAGAGCCAGAGTAGAGAGAGGAGGAGACAATTAACACAACAGCTGTGGAAAGCTTCCAAGGCGAAAGTGAGTGGGTGGGTAAAAGAAAGAGGGACAAACACAAAGTATCATGGTGAAGGTATTTGGCCTTGAAGGATTTGAAGGAGGAGAGAGAAAGGGGAAAGCTGGATGAGGTGTCAGATGATTTGAAAGTCTTTTTCCTCCCACCCGGTTTTGTATTGACATCTTTGTTGTGATTCGTGTCTCCATGAAGGAGCCACCACTGCGGATCGAAGTGTTGTGTGTCTATTAAAAGAGCACTTTGGGAGCGTCTCGCTGTGAGCCCTGAGATTCGTGTTGTCTCCCCTCAGTGGTTCAATTTAGCGTCTACGTTCCTTCTTCCGCTCTCAGCCTAAACTGACTTAATTTTTCTGGTCTGTGTTCCTTTCTCCCTCTCAGAGCTGCCCTATGGCTGGGAAAAGATAGATGACCCCATCTACGGCAGCTACTACGTCGAGTAAGTTTCCCCGTTGACTCAAGATTAACTCAGCTGCTCTGTAGTAAAACAGTAAATGCACTTTTGTGGTTTACAAGGCCTCTTCATGAATTATAAATGACTAAATCCTCATTTCTTTTTCATATATTTCTGCTCATTTGATTAAATTTTTACAGAGAAATGCTGCCCTGTACAGATTTCCGCTAAAAAGGCTGCTGATAAACTTTAGCCAACCTACACAGTGTTTTCAGGTGTTTTATTACAAACACCATTTATACACCGCAGTTTATGTACCACTTTTTAGATTCTCCTTTTTCAGGAGCATATAAAATCCAGTTCCAGTAGTCTAAAGTTTGTTGTAACTTTCAGTAATAAGCCAAGTTTTTCTAGAGTTTGCTCATTTCTAGCTTGCAACAAATTAAATTGAGAAGAGTATTTAGCATAGAACATATGATGACATCTGATGCTGCAAAATTGTGCGCCTTCACCACAGGACCCATTACATCTTAAAAACACACAGTTTTATCAAGTTGCACAAACTTTTTAACAAATTGGAAGCAGAAACATCCAACATCAGAACAACTAGTTCCGTATTGTCCTCGAGCTTATTGAGTTATTTTAGCTGTGCTGACAATAAAGACCTGCCTGGATTTAGTCACATATTGAGCTGGAACTCATTGTTTTTGGTTTGGTCCATTATCTCCTAATGAAAATAACCAAATATTTCTGTTTGGTTAATCTCTTGTAACCCGCCACTGTAGCTTTATTTTAGATGCACGTTTGTGTTTATGGGCATCCGTATTGCTCGTGGGATTACCAAAAGCAGGGACATTGTGAAAAGTCTTTTAGGAGCTGGACTAAAATATTATCAAACAGAAAAATAAGGTCCAAACACTAGTGTTGATGCTTTTCCTGAAAATCCTGTTTTTTTGGATTGATGCCTGCTTTAAACAACCTAAAGTTTAAATGCTTGAACTTTCAACAGGAGATCATATAATAATGAAGTTTTTCTTTTCTACAAACTCTTCTTCTGTGATTACAGTTCTCCAATTACTCTTATCTCCCAGCATTTAAGCATTAGCTTATGAGTAAAAAGTAACACTATGTATTAACAGTGGTGTCAAAGTTTTATGTTCAGGACACACATGAAGGCCAATTTTTCTTGGATAAAATGATAGCTTATTAATAACAACCTACAAATACACAACCGCTCCAAATGTTTCCCTTTGATTTTGTGCAAAAAGCTATAAATGCATTAGGAAAAGTCACAAAACCTAAACAAGTTGAGAGATAAATAAATAAAATAAATCAACATTATCCCCTTTTTACTGACACCTCCTGGTGCAAAGTATCATACAATGTCTTCTAAAATAAAAGCCACATCTGCCGTTGAGAGAAATGACTTGACTTTGAGATTCATTTGGCAAAACTACCTGAAAGATCTGAACCTGTCTTTGCCACAACGTTTCTCTTCAGACTAATATTGGCTAAGGCCTTGCTGCATCACCTATTTCTTGGCTTTGGCCTCAGAGACCAATTCGATCCGCACTGAATACATTTGAAAAGCAGTGGCTTTTATTTATTAATCAAAAGTGACTAGGTCATCCTGGACTTTTTGTCAGGATGTTTTTTTACTCACAGGCCTGTATGAGTTTAGGATTTAAAAGATCTCAAATAAGTTGCATGGTTTAAAAAAATAAATAAATAAATAAATAAATCCAGTGGAGACATAATGTGTGATAGATAATTCAACACAGTGAAGGGCTTGATTCCTCATGAGTGAACTTTCAAGTACATCTCAGCCATACAGAAAATTGTATGATATTTAATAGATATATATTTGGGAATTGCATCATTGTGTGGCTGGTTTTTTTTGCCTTGCGGATTGGTTATAATTCGTTCATTTCAATCATTTGTATTGATGCTCTATATTCCCAGTCACATCAATCGAAGGACTCAGTTTGAGAACCCGGTCCTGGAAGCCAAGAGACGCCTGGAGCAGCAGAGGCAGATGCAGAGTCAGGGATTGTCGGCTCTGCCGCTGCCTACAATATATAGAGGTATGAATACGCAAGTTGTGGAGTATTTCAATAAAAGCATACTGACACGCCCAAAGAGCTCCACAAAAATGAAACTGCCTCAATGTAGGATGAGCACAGAACATGGCCTTCGTCTTCAGGCTGTCATGAGCTGATACATTTTTAAAATACATTCCCTGCTGTAATGATTTTCTGTCTTGAATATTGCACTTTTTTCTGACTCTTTTCCTCGCCCATCTTATAGAGTGGGTACTTTCATGAGTATTTGATGGGGCAGATGCGCAACTTCACAATGTACAGGGTCGACTGGAGATCGGTGGCAGTGCGGGGGACAGAGAACACGCTCACCCTGAGGCCTATAATGGGCTAATCTAGGCACGCGTATGATGACATATTATGCCAGTACATTATGTACTGCTTCATTTGAGTGAAAACTGCGAATCACGAATGAGTCAGCTTATCAGAAAAATGTACCATCATCAGTGTTCAGCACTTCACAATAGTGGCATCCAGGGCAGAAATATTTTGTCTTAATTTCATTTCCACTGACAAAAAAAAAGAATCCACATGTTGAATATCTCCAAAGATAGGCGATGCATATTATGTCCTCATACAGCCTTTTTCCCTTTGCAGAGAAGCCTTTGTTTACGAGGGACCCAACCCAGCTGAAGGGCACCTTCCTGTCGACGGCCCTGCAGAAGAGCAACATGGGATTTGGCTTCACAATTATAGGCGGCGACGAGCCCGACGAGTTCCTGCAAGTGAAGAGCGTAATACCAGATGGACCCGCCGCTCAGGATGGGAAAATGGACACAGGTAATTATGTTTACAATCCAATTTTGACAACTTGTTTAGAGATAAATTGAGGTTTAAACAAACGGCGAGCTGTCACCGCCGCCACTGCTGATAGTGTAATATCATGTTTATAGGAATGTTTAAGCACAGTCTCATTATTGCGACGCCTCAGCCTAATGGACCTGAATATCTTGCCCTCGTAGATCAAATTTGAAGAGCTTTTCTTGGCAGTGTATCAATTTCACTGAAGCGTGATTTTACCTGCCTGTTGTGTAATTTCTGTCAACGTCTCTCGTGCATTAATGGTCAGAGGATCACTGTCAAGTGTCAGTATTCATCTGTTGTGGTATGCAAACTGAATTGGCATCAAGAGAGGCACAGCTCAAGGCATTTTTGAGCATGAGCACTCGTGTCTGAGTTTTTCTGGCATTTCTCAGGCTGGTGAAGATATTTGGTGACTTCTTCATTTCATCCTGTTTCTTCAAAACTAACAGTGACATTGTGTTTTGCCTCTTCGTCTTGGAAAAGCACTTTTCACTCCCAGTGAGTTCTCAGTGTCAACCAGTTGATGGCTTCATTCTGAAATTCTGATTTGTCTTATATAACCAGTAGCCATAAGATAAGTGAAAGGAGACTTGGACATGTTTACACCTCACATATTAGGACGCCAGTCGTCAATAGTGTATGAAATGAGTGCGTATGATTTTATAGCCTCTCAGAGAAATCCTATGAAAATATATCAGACATAAATAGAGACAGATTTCCAAAGAAATAGTTTAATGGAATAGTTTAATTTTGTTATCTCTTTTACACTTTTCAATCAGATTTTAAAACAAATAAATGGCACAAAGTGGCATTAATTGTTATCCTTTTGTGACTTACGCATGTCATGGGTATAAGTTCAGTTATAAAGTCCTTAAAGTCCCGAAAGTCGGGAAGGTTAATCTTTTTTCTTTTTTTTTTTATCACTTTCAACTATTCTAGTGAGTTCTCTATATAAAGGCTACAAAACCACATACACAAACTGCATTTTTATGACAAAATGTGTTTTTCTTTGTGAAATCAATGTAAAGAGTCCTCCGGTGTTTCTCCGAGGAACAAGTCAATTTTTCTAGCGCTGCAGTTACGAGAGTAAACCTCCTCTAATTTGCTCCTCTTGTCGTTATTTGGAGCATTATTGCTCCGTGAGGAGTAGAATGCAGCTTGCTAAGATATCAAGTTTGTCTGGACGGTTGTTTAATTGACTGGCACCTCATGTTGGCAGTCGGAGCTTAACAATGTTTGTGCAGTTTCAGTTTCTAGTGGCGGTGAAACAATCCCTGGTGTTGTTTTGTGTGTCCTGATGTCCAGTAATGATTTTCTTTGCAAACAAAAAAAAAAATCTTCCAGTGTGACAGAGCCAGCTTTTCCCCTGGACTTTTAACTACCATAGTAACATGTGGGCGGACACATGATGTGACAAACAGATGACAGTTGCTTTGCAAAATAGAATTCTTTCCTAATCATTTCAAATGTCTACTTATATTGACCTACGTTTTTATTAAATTTGTTGGCGAATGAACTCAGCATTCTGGATGAAATTTGATGAATATGAATGTTGTTTTGAGAGCCTGTAAAAAGCATTACATGTTTCTGTCTCCTCAAAAATATCACCTTATCTTTAAAGGGGTTATTAGTGGCCCTTGGTGGCATATTTAGGATGCCCCATATTTGTGCTCCTGGCGCCGTGTGTCCCACACAACTGCTTCAGTTTCCTCTCAGCACACTCTCTGTCCTCTGTTGTCACACTGCAACATATTTCTTTTCATAAGAGAGGGAGAAAATTTTTTTATTGTCCATAACTGTCAAGAGCCCTCATAACACCAACTTTATTAGTGGATGTTAATGCTCTACTATAAGTACAGTGTCCAGCCACCATTCCCATTAGTCAAGGTATTCTCAAAACTAAATCCTGTACAGGTGTCATTGCATAATCAATTTGCCACATCCCTGTGTTTGTATTTCATTAAAAAAAAACAACAAAAAAAACTTAAATGTGGTACCATTTCGATATAGTTATTTGAGTAATCCTGCTACTCTGTGCGTGAAAATTTAACGATGAATTTGTTTTGTTCACCTACAATGTTCATGAATAAGGCTGCATATCCCCACTTGAGTTTTTCAATGAGAAACCCCTAAACATTGTTCCATGAAGTGACTGATTTAGATCATATTTAATCCTTAATGAAACAAGTCAGTAGTTTGAATTCCCCCTCAAAGAGCTGATGCTAATAAAAGTCAACAGTGACAGGATCAGAGGAGAAGCTGCTGTATGAAGCTTGATGGGCTCTCTCCTCTGAACCTGTGATATGGCCTCATGCCGGGCACGACTGGTGTCTAAACTGTTCATTTGGAGCTCATTTTAGAGCCGGGAATCTCCCTCCTACTTTCAGTTCTCGCTCTTTTATGTCCGTCCCCCTACCTATCACTTTCTCTTTTATCTGGATTCTATCTCTCTCTATTTTATCTCCATCTTTCTTTTTGTCTCTCCAGCTTACCCTTTATTATGCTTTCTTATCTAACCATGTCATCTGACACTCCTCCTCTGTTTTCAGCCTCAGTATATTGTCATCCATTTTTCTTTCTACCTCACTGGGTTTTCTGCTTCATCCCTCCATCCTGGCTTGTCAGACTCCCTCTCCCTCTCCCTCTCTCTCTCTCTCTCTCTCTCTCTCTCTCTCTCTCTCACTCGACTCTGTGACATTGCCAGAGCTGCTCACACACGTATGTGCTCGCACATTCACACTCAAGCATGCACAGAGTCACACACACGCACACATACACAAACACACACACACACACACACACACACACACACACACACACACTCTCCTCGGCTGAGATTAGCTGGCCTATTTGAGCTGCGCAGCACTGCTCTTAGGGATTGTGTACTATCGTGCCTGTGACATGTAGGGTTTATGTTTACGTGTGTGCACGGTCTCACTGGGGTGTGTGCACCGTGGCGTGTGTGACAGAGACTGCCTCCAGAAGTGTGAAATACAGGATTTGAGGCAGCTGCATTTGTCATGGGGCTGCGACTTTACAGCTAAAATCCATAACTTTCTGCACGTTCAGACTACAAGAAAGATGACAGAGTATGTGGTGTCTTGTTCCTGAATTTATTTTAACGCTTTGTTATGGTATGCAAGAATAATGTTCAACTGGCAAGACAAAGTATATAGAAATAATAAAATTCAGTAAGGTACTCAAGTTAAAAGTTTTAAATTTGGATTCAGTCCTTGGCTTTTCTGTTTTGCATGTTCTTCTTGTGCCTGTGTGGTTTTTCTCGTGGTACACTGACTTCCTCACAAAACCCATTTACTTGCTGAGCTTTGGTTCATCGATGGTTGTATATTTGGTCATGGTTGGGAATGTTGTGAGTGTCTGCTCCTGTGGTTATTCTGCTTCTCATTCAGTGTTTGAAGGGATAAGCTCAAAGAGCTGCTCAGTATAACAGATAAGTAGATGGATGCATTGCAATGAGGACATCTCATTGGGGTTCTAACACATACGTATATTTAAAAAGCAGTGAACCACATTTGCAGTGTGTGGCCACCAAATCAAAGGGAGTAAGCATCATTATACGTCCCGCACTAGCTTCACACAGTCTTCTTAGGTAGAAGTGTATAAAACGATGAAAGGAGAAGCACTTATTCTGCGAATTTACTCATGTGAAAGAAAAAAAATGTATATGCTCTGAAATTGTACAAAGTATAAAAGTGGAAGGACATTTCTATTCACTGTTGCTATTCATTGGGCAGGACTCTTCAAAGATTTCCCTCAAAGAAAGCCATGAATGAATGAAGATGGTACTACAGATTGGCTCCATTATCAGTGTTATGTGGTGCACTTTCAGCCATGTTCCACCACATTCATTCTGTGCTCCTTGTCTGTGGTCGAGTCTTGCTCTCTTCTGTTTGGTTCTTTATCATAGTTTTTACCTTTCATGTCAGTGCTGCATGAAAAGCACTAATGGTTATACAAAAGATTGTCTGTGGGTTACTGTAGAACAGACTGAGGCACGCCAAAATTCAAATTAGCAACAAAAAAATACAAATTTGTTAGTGAAGTGCAGATGAACAGAAGGCAGAGCCCCGAAGTACAATTCTAAAAAGTACTTGTTGTTTGTAACATCTTATGCCTGTGTGACTTGAAAGTGTGTGCATCCATCTGAATATTTGAGATTTGGTCTCTGGGGATCTCGGTCTGCAGCTGATTGTTACCATACTCACTAAGACCCTGACTCTGCTCCCCATCTCCTTCGCCTCTAGATCTGTGGTAGATATTGTGTTCCTGTGTTGCACGGAGAGGGACAGCGTGCTTCCTCTTCAGTACTGCAACATGTTCCGATCCCACTGAGATTTGACAGTTGTGTCAACAGACTGTAACAAGTTGTATTTTTGTTGAGCTGCAAAATCCGCTGACACCGGATCATTTGGGAGCCGTGTCACATGTGAAGAGCTGCAGTGTGACTGACACCATCTTCTCCTTTTTCAGGCGATGTCATTGTGTACATTAACGACATCTGCGTGCTTGGCACGACACACGCCGATGTCGTCAAGCTTTTCCAGTCTGTACCGATCGGCCAGAGCGTCACCCTCGTGCTCTGTCGAGGCTATCCTCTGCCATTTGACCCCGAGGATCCGAGCGGCGCCGCTAGCTCCTCCCTGACTCCCATTGGCATGGAGCACCGTCCTCTGGTGGTGAATGGGCGCAGCAGCTACGACCCGTACCTGGAGTACCTGTCGCTAAGCTCCCAGCTTCCCCCTCAAGCTCTGGCCCAGGCCGGAGTCTCCCACCCTGGAGACACACATCTGGACGGCTCATCCCTGCCGCCCACCACGCCCGGCTCAGCATCAGCACTCACACCCCACGACGACAACGTGTCGATGGCCTCCTCGGGGACTGCAGGCGTTGCCGGGGCAACAGCACAAGCAGCAGAGCTACTGACAGTTACCATGGTGAAAGGGTCTGAGGGATTCGGGTTCACCATCGCCGACAGTCCGACTGGTCAGCGAGTTAAACAGGTGAAGTATCACAATCATCACTTTATTCACTCAACAGGCATTGAAGTGACCAGCGGGGGTTGATGGCTTCAGACCAGCCTGATACCATAATCTGAGCCAAACATCTCTTTAGGAATTAAAGATATTCTTTCAAGAGTGATATCTCAGGAGTCAGCTAACTCCACAGTTAGGTCAACTCACAAATTAAACCTGTGATAGTTTTATAACAGCGGGTCAAGTAAAATCTCAAGTAGCAAGATATTCAACATAGTGGATTTAAAGTGAGCTTTTAACAAAGCCATAAATGAATTGTGTCCTGATGGTACAGCGTGAAACCCTGGACTTATGTGTAGTAGCAGATAGGATGAGTTGGCATGTGACAGATGATATTATTTTTGTCCCCGTTGTATTTATATTTGCCCATCAGAACATCTGCAATCCCAAAACAAACATCTGTCTTATCCGGCTTTTTTGTGTTCAATCTTCAAGATTTATTGCCTAAACAAACAAAAGAAATCTGCCTCTGGAGTCATATCATCACTTCTGTGTGTTTCCCATTGTCTCAAGAATTCCCCACAAATAATCCAACATAAGATGACACCTAATGGAAAGTATTGAATTGAGTGAGTGCATCTATGAGGTATATTCGGGTTTAAACTGTAGCACAGCAGAGTGGATTCATGCTGGACTTTGTACCACAGAACTGAGTGACAGCAGTTTCAATGGAGTGACGGTCGATATGTGGCGTCCTCGTGTTGCAGGTGCTCGAACCAGGATCGCAGGCAGCTTCAGGCCTTATTGAGGGAGACCTGATCCTCGAGGTGAACCAGCAGCCGGTGGCGGCAGCCGGACACGGGCGGGTTGTGGAGATGCTGAAGGAGTGTCCTGTGGGTGCCGAGGCAACGCTGCTCATACAGAGAGTGGCTACAGGTGAGAAATACAGACAGGATTCTTACCTGGTTAAAAAATTATAGTCTTTCTATATAGTTTTATTCTTCATTCATAAAAGCTACAAGAAAGGTTTTGAAGGAGAACTAATAAAACTTGTCCCTAGAAAACTAATTTAAAGCACAGAATGACAGAAAATAACAGTTTTTAGGATGGATTTATTCTAGTTAAATTTACATGAACATCAAAGTCTTGTCATTGTCATTTCCTTCAATAAATGTTGATGGTTTTTTCATCTATTTATGACTGCAAAAATTATTATGGTACAATTAATATCAAATCTCAATGTGACATTGAGGTACCTTTCAAACACGGTGATAATTTTAGCAAAATTAAAGAAGGGTCCAGTGCCAGAGCACCTGCCCGCTAAATATAAGTTGACATCTGATTGGGACACACAAATATGATTTTATGTTTCCTCGTCAGCCGCAGCTGCATCGCTGTGAGAGAAGAGTGGAGTAGAGTTGACAGTGAGTGCTAAGAGAGCAAAAGAGATTTTGATTATGATAATTTTGAGACCAGTTCTATTTTTGAACACATTCAAATCACAGTGGCTCTGTGTTCACATTTTATTCAAGTCTCTCGATGAGATTTTATTGTAGGAATGTTAAATAGTTTAGTAGCAAGAAAAATAATTTCATCTGGTGCCAAAACTGCACAAATTACTGTATTATCTCCAGAAAAAAAGAGAGTATTTTCTTAAAAAGTGTAACAATCCAGACTTATTTCACAGACCAGTGGTTTTCCGTGTTATGTATAAAAAAGAAATTTTAATGTCTCCTTGGGAAATAAAACCGCTGCAGGAGCAAACAGCCACAGGACGTATTATTAGACCCTGAAAAGAAGAAAACAAGAAGAATATGGCAAACAATATGTTACCAAAAATTTTTTTCATCTGTGCTGACTCATGCAGAGAAAATAATAGAATATTAGAAATGTCTAAATATGAAAGCGTAAGCAGATGTCATACTAAGTGTTTTGTGCGTCATGCCATGTGTTTCTCTGTGCTTTCCAAAAGTGGCTTTATCACTATGTCAGATGTTTTTCAGTAAAAACAGACCGCAGCACCTCAGGGAGTGATATCAGATGCAGCACATCAAACGTAAAATGAAGTGGAGAGTTGGGACAAGCAGGCCGGTTTAAGCTCACGGTTAGGTGTACTGCAGCTCTGTTGGTAGAGATGTTACCAACGCTGGAGAGTTTCATCCCCACTCTGGACACTCATCTTCAAAATAAATACATTTGCTTCACTGCATTGTGGTTTGGACAGAATTTACCAGTGAGCAGCTGCCAAACGAGTCGGGCTGGTTGACGTGATGCTGTTTATCTTCTCGTTCTGATGATACTCAAGCACCTCTACAAGCAGCATCAACATCTATTTCCTACATGTATATGTATTTTCATGTGCTGTTAAATGAGGGACTAATATAACAAGATAACAACATACAATGAAAGACTTTCATGATCCAATTGTATTTTGCCAGGATGCATTCAGTGAAACACACTATTTACTGAAATGCAGTACGGTTGGCATTACCGATTTTTTTAATTGTCTCTTTCAGATCATATCACATAACTGTTAATAGTCCTTTGATATGTTAGAGATCGAATTCCTGTGATTATAACTCTAACATCTATGCTGAATCTATTTAATTTTTTTCATCTTTTAATTATTTTTTTGGGGGGGATCTGTATTCTTTAGTTTCACATTTTGCATTTTTTCTTTTTATAGTGAATGTATATCACGAGGGCATTGTATGGTGGCACAGTGATTAGTGCTCACATGCCACCGAGCAAAGGCTGTGGATTGAAATCCAGGGCAGGCCTTTCCATGCAAAGTTTGCATGTTTCTCCCTGTGCATGCCTGGATTTTTTTCGTTCCAGGTACTCTGAGGTTAATTGGTGACCATAAATTTCTCATTGGTTTAAACATGAGTGTGTGTAGTTGTGTGGCTCTCTGTGTTTGCCAAATTGAAACCAAGTGTCAAGATCAAATTGTGATGGCGAGATGTCTGTGTCAGTGCTTCTCTAAAACTGCAACTTCCGCGAGGTATTTCCAGTCTGCAGGTTCGATTTCTATTGAAAATGGTAAATGCTAAACGGACTTCCCACTTCGGCAATCTCTGAGAACTTTAAATTGTTGGTCATATTAAACATTGCAAATCATTGCTATGAAGATGTTTGTCCTCTATTGGGAGCATAGTCGTTTTTAATGTGTTGCCCAAGAACACTGCAACACATCAAACCCCTAAAATTACAGATGGAAGATGACCTGCTCTTCTAACTGAACTACAGCTGCCCCATAACCAGCATTTCATTGGCCCCGCCCACTCAAGGTCAAAATGGGCCTGTAACAAAGTACTTCAATAAATTTGTCTGTACTGGGTGCTTGCAAGTGTCCCATAAAATGCAGTACACTTGTGATAACTGTGAAGAACATCACCACGGTAGCATTGGCATGTAGAGCAACTTTATCCATGAGCAAAATAAAAAAATACACCACAATGAAATACTCAGAGTTACGTCCTGATATCACATTTTCTCTCAGAGGCTGAGAGTCTGTGTACACACGTGGTGGTCTTTATAGGCCAAACAGTTTTGTTGTGTTTGCTTCGGACATACTGCAGTACACAGTTCTTGTACTTCATGCCCATGAGTTAAGAAATTCATGTCGACAGTGTGTGTAATACAAACTGTCTCGACTATTATGTAACAGTCAGACAGTTTTCTGAACAACTTAAAAAAATACACATAGATTTTCTTCTCAGACAGTTCACAAAGTACTGGCTTTGTTATCTATTCTCATAGGTTAAAAACCAGGAGACAAGTCATATATCACATTAACATGCATAGTATGTGTATGACGTATGATTTTTTTACAATATGTCACCTGTAGAAAAATAATTTAGTCTGTAGAAATCTTTAGATGCTAAAGAAAATCTAATTACCTCAGTAATGATTTCTAGCACAATGTTTTTGATATTAGTCATAGGTTTTACCACTGCTGGTGTAGATATGTTTATGTCAATCAGTTTAATTTTTACAAATGGGGCCATTTTTTTCAAATCTATTATTAGCAGGATGTATTGAATGTCAGAAGCTGTGCTCTCTTAAAACTTCTTGAAAAAATTACTTTTTGTCCAGTTCTTTATATCTTGATCCTGTCTATGTATCCATATGAGAAACTTCCTCTCAAGGGCACAATGTTTCTTTCCGCCTCGAATGCTGAAGCAAACACTGAATTCTTTACTGATCCCACAATGCATGCTGTCTGCATTTAGTCTTCAGGACCTGCCACATGTTGAATCGTTGTATCAAGCTCTGCATTCTAATGAGCTGCTCCACGCCACCTTTAACTTTCTGCACACGTTTAGCATTTTACCTTCCTCTTGAAGTGAAAGAAGGAGGCGATCACATACCCTTAGTCCAGGAACATGAATCAAAATTGAGTTATGAAGTAGCGGAGGGGGGGAAGGACTGAGAGAATTTCATAGTGGAGAAGTTTTGAAGTGCCAATTTTTTCAATATATACCCAGAAAGACATGCTATGAGGCCATTTTCCTTTTCTTTTTTTTTCTGCTGTTTCCTACACGATTGGCCACCTGCGAGCCTATTAAAGTGCACACTGACAGCTTCATTTGTTTGACATGTGCGCCTGCTCTTGTTCTGTAAAAGGTGTTTTGGTCATAGGTCAGAATTTGACTTGATAATACCCCCTGAGCTGCCTCTCCCACTAAGCCCCCAGCCGCCTGACAAACACATACACACACACACACACACACACACACACACACACACACACACACACACACACACACACACTCTCGCATGCACGCACGCACGCACACATACACAAACATACACACAAACACAGGCCTTGATGTAGAGAGGAGGTGGCAGCCCCTCCCTAACAGCACACTACACCTCTAATAAACAGGGCCGACTCCCTCCGACACTTCCCAAGAGCTCAGGACACGTGCACAGCGCTCACCTTAAGGGCAGATGCATAAACCCCACAACACAAGTAAAGTCTTCTTTGCTGGCTCACACACACACCCACACACACACATGCAGGGAAGCACACAGCAAAGGCATGTTCCAGCCGTGCACACACCCACACAGACCTGGGGATAGTGTGGCTGGAAGTGAGCTTCCTCTCTGCATCTGCTCTCCTCATCTTCAGCCTGATCCAGGTCCTCCAGGCCCTGCTGCTCTGTGGTGTTCTGATTGGCTCTGAGGCAGCCGGGGGGGTGGGCCTCGATATTGGTTTGATACTTCAGAGCTCCACTGATAGAAAAACAAAGACGTGAATAACTGCAATGTTACTTTGTTTATCTGGAATTAGGGTATAAAACATGCTATCTGTGATCATGTGATCATGCACATTCTGAATGTGAATGTATTTCCTATACGTACACAAGCAGGTGTCAACAATAGAGTCTTTATGTTGGACACTATAACAGAAAATTTACTCCAAGTTTTCAACAAAACTGTTCTTAACCGTTCAGTAACAGTGGAGGTAAAAACCCAACATTGCTACCAAAAAAGCATCAGAACCATTTAACAATGTTGAGTTTGTATAAAACATGTTTGCTGAAGGCTGCAGAATATCATGCGACGCGCTGATGGGAATCACTGCACAAAGCAGGTTTTTTTTTTTTCCTGAAGCACTCGTTGCACTGACTCTCAGATAAAACCATAAAACTTTGGAGTTTTCATAAGGTGATTATTATGTATATGTTGATACAGTCAGTTGAAGATCAAATCCTGTCTGTGTAAGACCCTGATTTCAAATGAGTTTCAACTTTTCTAAAACATCTCTGCTAATTGTTAATTTTTTTTAAAGAAAATAACAAAAAGCTTCATCCAAAGACTTTCACTGCAACGTTCAGAAAGAATAACCAAGAATACTTTCTAAAAGTTGTCATGAATGTAATAATAAGCACAAATGTTGTTTCTTGACATCAGTAGGAAGTTAATCCAGGAGCTAGGATGTAATATAACAAGAAATAGTGCAGCAAGGCAGGCAAGGCCAGACAATTATACAAGATATTCACTATGAAGAAAGAAATAGGTCCCTGATATCTGAAAAGGAATGAAGCAATACCAAAACATTTGTACGAGTGTAAAACTTGAGTTTTCTTTAAAATATGCACACAGGAGGATCCCTAATGAGGCTGTAGTTCTGGTGTCTCTAATGTTTGTTGAGATTTCAACTGAGGCAGATTATCATTTTGTACAGACAAACTGTACAAACAGTGCAAAAAGACTAGAAATGACTCACACAGACAAATTGAGTGCAACTTACCCAACCATGTGCACCATCAGGACTATGTAAAATATTATGAAGAGGTTGTGCGTGTACCAGAAGATCTCATAGTTGAACATCCTATTAAAAAAAAAAAAAAAAAAAATGCAAATCAACAAAAAAAGAAAAAACACAAGTAAAGTTAAATCAGAAGAAGAAATATATCTGTAAATGACAAACATTCACTTGGTAACATGGGGACATGAGTGATTCCGATAGGAAAACAGACACAAAAGAAGAAAGAAAGGATGATGTTTGTTCAGGACCAGACACACAGACTCCCTGCTCAAAGACTGAGCAAGCAGGACATCAGAGGTCAATTATAAAGGGGTCATTACACTCAACAACCCGCCGTAAACAATGAACAAACAATGAACTTGATAAAAAAAACAAAAAAAAAAACACTATAGTTTTCTTCTTTACATGCAGCTGCTTTCAGGATTTGAAAAGGCTAAATATATTTAACGGCTTTTCTTTTCTATACAGCGGTGGAATTATCTTCAATGGTTGAATTGGGAAGTAGAAAGGTTCCAATTTGATACATTTATATACATTTATATGTATATCAAACATTTCTTCACCCCTGTGTTGGCTTACAGGCGATGACCATGGTTTTCATGGTTTCCTGCCGACATTTAAAGGTTCATTACTAGAAAATGCTACTTTTCCTGAGAGATAACTTTCCCAGTTTCCAGTGGCATGAACACATGAGATTGACAATACTAGTATTGACTTCAGCTCTTGAACAAAAACGTATTTGGAAAACATAAAAGCTTTAAAATAGAATGAAATGTAGATCTAAAAAACGGTCTCTAACGATGTTTCACAATGTGATCATAACCCGTGATTTGTATTTACTTTCTGTTTTACCTTAGAGGAAGCCATGATCCCATCTCTATATGGAAAACTAAAGAAAAATAGCTGAAAGAAATTGTTTAAAGACCCATTATTCTTCTCCTGATGTCAATGCTGTCACAGGAATAAGTGGGACTACAAACAATCACTGGAATTTCTTTAAAAACGGCACCATAATAATGCATATTCCCCTGTTGAAATAACAGACACTCAGCTATTGTATTAAAATAGATTATATAGGTAGAGACAGCCTCTGATGCTACAGTGGTCAGCACGCCGTTTAGTCACCAACAATGAATGAATCAGATGTTTCTTTGGCACAACTGGGAAAATAATATATTGGGCTACAAACTTACTACTTAGTAAGGAACAAAACATTTATTTATCTTTCTTTCTTAATATAATGGATGATTTTCTTCCTCCGTCACTGTTTATGTGTGATTTTCTTCTTTGTTCTAAATTCTTTTGTATATTGTTTATTATTTGTTAGACTATTTGTCTAGATCCAGTTTGTGTATAGGCGTGTATTGTGCTTCTCAGATAAAGTTTTTCAATTGCACAAAAACAAACATAAAAGAAGAAAAAGAAGCCACCTTAAGGTTTCTCAAAAAATGCTCATCACACTACACACACGGCTCATGGGAAACATTTCCTCTTTTATTGTGACTGTACTGATGCAGTAATAAAGTACTGTCAGTTCCAGGCTGTTAATGACCTTGTGAGATTTAGTAGTGATAACATCAAGGGATTCCTGTGACTCATTATGCAAATATTCTTCCACTGCACAGCAGCCACCATCCCACCTCTCCAGCCACTGAGCCAAAGTCTTATCTAAAACCTTAAGTGGTCTGGAAAAGCTTCTTATCCTCTGTTCAATTACTGCTGAAACCACACTGAGCACACACACACACA
>OMNM01065931.1:8480-19843 GCA_900302745.1 Parablennius parvicornis | reverse complement strand
TTTTCATTTTTCAAAAAAAAAAAAAAAAAAAAAAAAAAAAAAAAAAAAAAAAAAAAAAAAAAAAACGGGTCAGAAACTGCTCGGGATTCGACGGGTTCTTACTCTTCAGAGTTGAATATTCCACCTTTGCTCGTGTCCCACAGTTCAGCCTGCTGCCGCGATGCACTCCAGACCGAGGTTCTACCTGTTCGTCGTCTCGCTGCTGAGCGTCGCCACAGCCGGACTGATCGTCTGCGTTTCCGTCAAGTTTCCGACACCCTGGCGCAACTTTATGGAAAGGCGTCCTTGCGCCTGCGGCAAATGTTTACGGGACGGCGACTCCTGCTTCACGGAACTGGTCGACGAAGCTCCGGAACCGTTTCTGTCAAGAACATTAAGGCCCCCGCACGATGCATTCAACTGGTGGAAGGTAGACGACCCGCGTCACCGTCGCATACTCAAAATGTCCTCGCCGGGTCAAACGCACTTTCATTTTCTATTCGTTTTGCTCACTTCTTTAAGTCCTATATTGTTTTGGTCAACCTGATATTTTTAGTTTTTACACTTTGTGGAACTGTGCTTTGTCCATTGTTTCGTTTACTTTCTGTTCCTTCCTCATACCCTACAGTTGTACCGGTACCACTTTCTAAAACGACGAGTAAAAAGCACGAGTAACCTTTAGTCACGCGGGAGCGAGCTGCAGTAAAACGACGAGTCTCTTTATTTCAGCTGCAGCAATAAAAGTGAAGAACTGCGGAGGGATACACGACGCAGCAGGGTTCACGTTCGCCGGGTCAAACCTGAACGTTCACACAGATTTATACAGACGTCGTCTGGAAATACCATGAAAACATCTCAGTGACTGTAAAGTTCCATAAAAGTTGAGTTTAGTAAAAGATCAAAAGTGTCACGCTAAAATGCGATGAAGTAAAAAAAAAAAAATCTAATAAATGTTTGGGTTTTTTTTTTTCCCCCCCTTCACAGCGTTTACAGGCTTCAAAGTGCAACTACACTTCCTACAACGAGACGCTGGACAGAGTCTTTCAGGTGTTCAAGCCTTTTCCGGACGTGGCGCCGCCCGGCCCCCACCGCTGCAAGAAATGTGCCGTTGTGGGGAATTCTCGCAATCTAATGGGATCACATTATGGATCTCTGATCGATTCACATGATATTGTGATCAGGTGAATGATCGTACACCGTCCAAAACTCACAATCTCACCAAGCGTTTTTGTCTTGTTTTTAGTCCAAAAACTAAATCCCACTTGATTTAAGATACGTTTACAGAACACGTGATATTTCAGCAAGTCAGAGAGTGCTTGTTTTAACACAATGCATCTTAAATGTCTTGTTAAGTCAAACAATCTTGAAATTATTAATCGTGAAAAGACGTCGAGATGAAATTAAAGCAAAAATCTATTTCCGAGTTGAAAAAGTAAACTCTTTTTTTTTTAGCGTTTCTGTCTCATTAAAAGACAGAAAGCTTGAAAATTCTGGTAAAATGAAGCTTAAATTAAGTTTTTCTTGCTGATTTTAGGATCTGAATGTTCTAAATATCATGTCTTATTTCAAGAAATCTTCCCTAAGACAATTTTCACTTGTTCTACTGGCAGATTCTTCCATTTATTCTAAACTCGAAGTTCCTTTAAATAAGTCTTTTTTCTTATTTTGAGAGGGGCATTTCTTCCAGTGTACGGATTACTGAGCGTCGGGAATCAGAAGTCACTCGGTGGCACCTCCACCGAGCGTGCGTTTACGTTCACAGGGTTCCTCATCATGTCAGTAGCATTAGTAGTTTGTCTTGCCGACATCAACACATTGCGGCTGGTTTTCCACGTGGTTGCAAATGGCAAGTCCTCATCGGGAGAAATCCTGAGCTGCATTGGTCACACATGAAAAACCGGAGGAGTCTCGATAGATCAATAGATGCTACTGCGATTGAGCGATACCTTAAACAAGACTAGTGGAAGATCGAGACCCGATAAGGAAATCTGAATCTGAACCAGAGCAGTGATTGACATCAGATTATCGTTTCTGCCCTTGTTTGTTATGTAGTAATTGATTCTCATGATATTCTGATAAGGTAAAAAAAAAAAATAAATAAATAAATAAAAGTCATGCAAGTCAATTAACTTTGGGAAAATGAAATTCCACTGTTACACATTTACCCGTCCGACTCCAAGGATGCTGTAGGCAGTTCCGGGGAGCTGACGACGGTCACGGGCCTGCGCCCACAATGGCGGCCGGTCCACAGTGGGAATTGAACCTGCGAACTCCCAATGCCTGGTCCTCGGGCCTCTTCATTGCGCAAAGTTTCAAGAAAAATGGTGGCAATGCTCTCAAACTTCAAATTGTCTTTTCTGATCTGAACTCTTAATCAGTAAAAAAAAAAAAAAAAAAGAGCAAGTGATCATATAAATGTAGTTTGTTAAATGATTTGGTGAAAACCCGTTTTACGTTTGGACCGACTGTCATCATAAAACTGATCTCCAAAAGTTTTCCCAATATTTCCATGTCCTTTCCCAGAATGAACCGCGGCCAGGTGAAAAGCTATGAAGACGACGTCGGGAGCAGGACGACTCATCACGTCTTGTACCCGGAGAGCGCCGTCACCCTGGAGAACACCACCTATCTGGTGTTTTTCCCTTTCAAGACAAGGGACTTTGAATGGCTCTTCAAGAAGTTCGACTCAAAGTAGGTCCAACAACTTTCCCCTGTCACGTGGCGACTGAACAGTATTCAAATCTTCATCCCAGCAGACTCGGACCACAGGGTGTCTGACATGTTTCCTATTGGACCAACAAAGGATGGAGGAGGTCAACTGGTCCTGGTTACAAGTTACAAAACATCTCACCGCTTGTCCAAGTGGTTTCACCACTTTAAGTCCAGTTGATTCACCTCAGTTGCTTCGAGACTCAATAATAAAGATCATTTAGTTGGAAGTGGTCCAAGAGATGAAGCCTGTCGACCACCAGTTCAGCTCCAGGCAGCTCAGTGTATCGATGTGTATGTAAATTAACTGTAAAAAGAATAGCACTGTATATTTATGATTATGTATGAAGTCCTTTGAACCGTAATCCATTTACATATATAACGCCAGACAAAAATTATAAAGTTAAAATAACCAGTAAATAAAAAAAAAAAAAAAAAATCACCATTAAAACAATTTCATAGTCTAAATCAACAGACCCCCTTTGTGGCCTGTTCATTTTGTAGAAATACAATTGATTTCTTCTCCAAAAGATCAACAAAAGCAGCACCTTACCTCATCTGGTGGAAGATTCTTGTTTTCAGGTCGAAAAACGATCCAAGAACGATTCAAACTGTCCAAAAGAAGCAAGAAAAACGTCAACAGACTGCAGCCCGACGTCTCTCTGGTTAATCCAGCAGTTAATTCGGTCCAAAACCGCCTTGAAACTTTGAACTGAAGCTCCAGAAATGCGTCTTCTTGCAGATTCAGTTGGTGATAATCTAGATAATAATCTGGACACGTGACGTTAAGCTCATTTTAGGGGAAAACTTCTAAAAACTG
This sequence comes from Parablennius parvicornis, assembly GCA_900302745.1. Lineage (NCBI taxonomy): Eukaryota > Metazoa > Chordata > Actinopteri > Blenniiformes > Blenniidae > Parablennius > Parablennius parvicornis. The sequence goes on along the minus strand of OMNM01065931.1, from coordinate 16,335 downwards.
TTTAAACATCCACCTGTTGAGCGCCATCTCTGCAACGCTAATCGCACACCTGCTGCTCATTATCCAATTAACATGACGTCACTGTGAAAAGCAGACAAGCTGATAACTCCCAACAGATTTAACTTTTCTTTTACGAAATAAATTAAATTAAATACATTTAAGCTTTTTCGCACAGTCTCATGAGCTTATAGAAACGCATTCGTACGCAAACTAAAATTATATATTGCAATAACTACTTAAATACACGGCAATAATTACAGTTACCGAAAGTGAAGAAAAGAGAAAATACTTAAAAACTAACTCCTGCAATAAATGAACCTAAATAGAAAGATAGTTATTATTGAAAAAAACATGAGTCCATAAAAAAATTCACAAGTACATAAGACAAATACATAAAACTAGGAATAAAACAGTATAGAAATATCCGAAATAGAATAATCAAAAACAGATAAAAGAAGTAAAAACTCACCCGAGAGTTTTTAAGAGTGGACTAGATGAAGTAGATTATGACTGTAAATATCCTGGATGTCCAAATAACAATGAATATTTAATCAGCAGGGAAAAGAGTCGGCATGGGTCTAGAAAAAACACAAAACATGTGCTCAAAACTCCCAGCGGTTCTTCATTATATTCTCAGAGTTCACAAGTCCTACATAAGCGTCGGTTTGACCGAAGAGCAAATTTTAAAAGAAGAGTTTTTTCATCATTTAAAAAAAATTTGAAACATGTTTTTCAGCCCCATTTGAACATTTTCTTTCCGGAAAAGTGGATAGAAATGCTCTTTTGGCCCTAAAGAATGGAGACAATTTCATGAGCTGTTGCTGTGTCTCGTCTTGGAGGAACTTTCATTAACTTTGTCCGATTATTAAGCGTTTGGTTCTGTACACTTCCCGACCTTTTAAAAAAATCCGGACCATTCCTTATTCCAGGCAGTCTCACTGGGTCGTCTCCTTCACGAGTATGAATATAATCAGTAATTTGTCGTCTGATCTCGAGCTATTTTTATTCAACAGGACTCAGAAAACAAAAATGATTGCCAACAAGGATTTGGTGAGTTTTCTTTCTTTCTTTCTTTCTTGTCTTTTTTTTTTTTTTTTTTTTTTTTTAAAGTCTCCCATCATCTGGCAGGTGAAGTGTATGACGCCTTCTTTTAAAGGGAGGTTTCCTTTCCGATGTCACACTGAGGGGTTTGATTCGATTCTCAACAGGTGATGATAGTGAATCCAGCCTTCATGAAATACGTTCACGAGGAGTGGCTGGCGAGGAAAGGCCGGTGGGCGTCCACTGGCTTCATGACGTTTGTCCTCAGCTTGTACATGTGCGATCAGGTTGGTTCCGTGCGACTGATGGATATGAAAGGACACCTCTACAACTGTGAAACAGAATAAATTCCCACAACTGCCAACTGACCGACGTATTTAGGTGACAAAGTGAAATGACTCAGAATTCTGTTGTATCTTATTTCGTTAGTCCATTTAATCAATGCACCGCAGGAGCATAGATACGAATAGTATAGAATCATTATTGCCGTCGACTATTTACATGACAGTGTTTAGCAAAAAGTTTAATGTTTACTCGGTAATCTTTTGAAAAAAGACGTTTACACTTAAAACGCCGAAAACTGTTTGATTGAAATGGCAGCGATTTCTCCCATTTTCTGACTTTTTTTTTTTTTTTTTAATTGGGGAGCCATTTGGGTTCTAAGAGAATGAGATTCTTCTCACTAGATGCAAATGGCTCTGTTGGTGAAGAGAATGCAAACGTTTGAGATTCTATTGAGCATTTTTCTCGCCGAAAAGTCTTTTGAGGCTCAACTGGATGATTGTGTGTTTTTCCAACATGTCAAAAGTACGACACGCAATCCAGAGGCGGCTTGTGAGAAGTTTCAGGTGAATTTTTGACCCGATAAACCAAACCATGTTACCAGAGCAGCAAATAAAGTATCCTCCTCCAGTCCCACATCTGTTCCATATACATCATGCATACCATCAACCCAGTCTTCAACTTTAGGAATCTCTGTCTTCAACCATTTCCTGCTTTTATCTAAATCCCCAAATCCTCTAAAAAGCTATGTGCAATTTCCCGGAATGTAAAAGCTCAAACGTCATACCATTTTGAAGCTCCTGCCAGTGGAGGGCCGTTGGCCAATGGAAACGCTCGGCTTCCTCAGCTCCCAACGGTCTGCGTGAGCCAAACGACGGCTCCTCCGGTCACCACGTTCCAGCACTAACCAACCGCACTGTTTCCACAGGTGAACGTTTTTGGGTTTGGAGCCGACGGCGACGGAAACTGGAGCCACTACTTTGAAAAACTCCGCAACAAAAGGCTTAAAACTGGACACCACCCCGGGAAGCATGAATATGACATTTTCCAGAAATTGCACAACAAAAAGAAGATAGAGCTTTTTAAAGGACATTAATTTGTGGGCGTCGAATTCCAGTGAAAAACAAACAAACAAACAAACATTTCTCTCTGTTATCAAGGAATTTTGCAGCTGATTTTATGTGGAATACAAACAGTTGCTGGACTGAAGACTTGGGTGGGCGAAGACGCGCCCTCCTCCGCCTCCAAGATGTGATAAAAAGCTCGTTTTGCACGGTTGCCCTCAACCTCCTGGCTTTTACTTTGTTAACACAAGCACTGAGAGTAGAAATTAAAATCGTGACTTCTGAATTCTATCTCATTCCTTTATGTATTCTGTTGATTGATTTTATTTTTCCCTTCTGTGTCGCATTTATTTACTTCTTACAGATTTAAAGAAATATTGATTTAAAGGACTAAAGGATCCCACGTACAACTGGAATTCAGCCCTTGTGAAAAGTCTGACTGGTTGATGAATGTTTTCGGGGGGGAGGAGTCAAGGTCTATGCCAAGGACTGTCAGCACATGAAGTCTAACCTTGGCAGAAGTTGTGTGTGGGCGGGTGTGATGGTGCAAGTCCCGAGGTTTCATTCCTCAGATAAAAGAGAGACTGTGTCAGTTTCACCATTCACGCAGCTGCCTGCAGGTATGAATATTTGTCTGTGCGCGTCAGCTGTGAGGTTTATACAAGCAAATGTCATTTACATTCAAGTCATTGCCAAAACATTTACTTTATACGTTTACTGTCTGTCAATAAATCTAGCGGTTGAACTAAAGAGTTTTAAAGATTTTTTTTTTCGACTTCCTAAAATTCCTGGTCTGGACATGTAGAGTAAATAAATACCACCAGGAAGATCACACACATCGGAGCGCTTGGCTTGAAACTGAGCTTATAGCTTATTTACATTATATGTCGTTGTCACTTATTCATCTTATGTTTCATACTACTGCGATGGCTGCCATGCAAGGTGGTCAACTGAGGGATCAGCGTTTTGCCCAAGGACACTTCAAACCAATGGACGGAACCAGAGGAGGGAATCAAACTTACAACGTGAGGATTTCAGATTAACTGGCACCAAATTTTAATCTGATTAATCAAAGGGTTGCTGTGGATTAATTTCAATCAATCACAATTAATAACTATTCATTGTTAATCAATATTTACCGCATTTCATTTTGCATGGGCAAACAGACTCATAAAAGGAGGGAATATATATATACTGTATGCATTAAATGTATTTAACAAACTAAAATGTGGCCGTGTTACAAATTTTTTCCAGCCAGCAAGAAGAAGCAATATTAGATGGGTCAATTTTGTTAAAAACTCGCGTCAATGTAATATTTTAAGCTGGAAGTGCCTCAAGTCACATTTACACGTACTTTCGTAAATACAGACGACCAAGATGACCTGTATTTCCAGGTGACTCTCACCTACTGTTACGTCAACTTTGGTGAAAAAGTGAAATGTCATAAACGCAACAATCAAAAAGTGAATGGGGTCAAAGTGGTGCGACAAAAAGAAAAAAAATACTATTTAATGTTTAAAACTAATACCATTGTGGAGGAGGTTGGAACTGGAGGTTGTGCCAAAAAAAAAAAAAAAAAATCTATGGGTACATTAAAACAAGGGCCTACAATCATTTACCTTAAACAAACAAAACAAAAATAAAAGAATGACTGACTTATCTACAAAAATTAGATAAGGGAATACCGATGTGAGGGAAAAATTTACCGGATCCTCACCTCATTGAAAAAGCCATCAGGGTGTTTGACAAAAAGCCACAATTTTCACATCATTGTGCAATTTTAAAGAAATATCAACTTCTCAGCTTTGAGAATTTTAAGTTATTTAAAAGTGCCTAACTAAAATATAAATCAACACATGCACTAATACGATGTCCACCGCCAGAAAACTTGGAAAACTTTGAAAATCCTCTTTTGCCCAGAAGGCCTTATCTGTTAATGGTTATATAAACTGGAAGACAATATCTTCAGTTATCCGGGAAGCTCCACCATTGTCAGTTTGATAAAACAAAAAAAAAAAAAAAAAAACTGTACAATTTATGGCTGATCGACACCCAAATTTTATGCACTTTAATCTTTCTTTATTTAAAATGGCCCTTTACAGACTGCTGAGTAAGACTTTAATATTTGCACTTTACGGAAGGTTTTTGTTACCGGCGGCAGGTCAAGGGGAAACTGGGCGGTAACAAATAGCCCACAGCTAATACAAGGCTGTGAGGCCTCAGGATTTGGTGTGACTGTGGAGACACAGAGGAGGCGTGTTATCTTAGCCACAGCTGGTTTATTTCTTCTCAAACCATGAATTACTAACCATGAATACATCAACAAACATACAGTAATAAAAGAGTAAAATAGGATACAAACGCTCAAATCACAATATTCAATATAATAACCCATCAAAAGTAAATACAACCTTACACATGAATCTAATAATACATTTATGCCAAGGCCCCACAACATAAGCTTTACAGTGGAGCTTTTACAGTTCACCTGTGGAGACACAGAGGTAGCGCGTTATCTTAGCCACAGCTAGTTTATTCCTGAAGCTGAGCCTGCACGTTCTCTCTCTCTGTTCTCCAGTGTGCTTCAATCGCCATCTACTGGTTTGGATATACTATAAACTAGAGGGGGTGTTCATTTCCTAACAAATCATTAAATGTGGCATTCTTAAGCCTACTACATTTTCAGGAAGAATTATTTTACACCCCGTTGTTTTTATATGTTTGTAACCTTGTATGGTTTTATGTGGGACAACGGATGGAAATGAGCTTTGTGCTAAATCCGTCATATCTACAGTGACCTGGTGAAGCTTGTTCATTAATATGCACTGCAAATAAACTAATAAATAAAACGAAATAAACTGTTAGTTTAATTTTCTTTCAGCACTCTTATCAGTAGTTGGTATGGACATATCTTTGTACACATTGCTATACATACCTTGTATGCATGACTCCTTTTCATCACCAGGCTCAACCTTCTTAGGTTTCCTGTGTCGGCACACCTTGGCTGATTTAGAAAACAAAACCATGTCAAGTCTTTGCGGTGACTGATGTCGGTGTCGTTTTGTTTGATTAGTTCTAAAGAGGCAAGACAGTCACAGTTGACTTGCGTGAAACTGGTCTGATATGATGTTTTAACTGTCATAAACTTTAGAACCAACTGTGGTCGAAACGATAACAATGAAGGGTGCAGAATATACACCCAGAGAAAACTTGGGTCACACACCGTTGGACTTTTGACCCTTTAAATACCTGGGCTGGTCCGGTCGGGTGAACTCATGAAGTCACCAGGAAAAGCTGACAAATGTCTCCCAAGTCCAGTTAGCAGAGTGTAACGGGCCCCGGAGAGGGAGGCTTGACAGATTAATTTGCCCTGCATAATAACGATACATAATTATTAAAGTGTGAGACGAACAACACCTGACATTTCCTTCACTCGCTCCCGCCAGTCTGCTCCATTTCTTTTACATATCACGCGTATTTATTTTAAACATACGCCGTGCATATTTGTTAATTCTCCTTTCAGCCAATTTCCACAGCTTGTCTCAAATCAAATTGTTTCAGATCCACGCATCTTTCTTCGAATACAAAACTTTACAATAATATAAACCAAATCTTTAACATCTGTTCACTGAAGTAATGGGAAAACCCATAAAAAGAGACGGCGATAGGAATGTCAGGGGAGCCCACAAAGTTAATAAAAATTCAAGAACAACAACAAGGGGAACACAGAATTAAGGTGCAGCATTTATATTCTGCTTCATGCTAGGCTAATGCTCATTAGCATGTAATAAGCACGTAATGAACAAAATAAACATTCTCACACCAGAAGTACTCGGGACATGACATAGTATAAACGTTGGTTTGACATCATCAAGTCTTTTTTTTTTTTTTTTTTTTTTTAGGCGATTGGTGAAATTATACCTGTGGCTTTAGTTTTAAACTCAGACTGTCATTTCCAGGAAACCAGAACCAAAAGAGGAACTAATGAAGTATGTACTTGTATTTGTTTACTAGTATGTTTATAAAAGAGTCTGAACAAGTCTCTCTATTCACTTTTAAACAATTGAAATAATTTTCATCACTAAAAGCTTCGTCTCGATTTAAAAAGAGCAAGTTGGGCACCACCCTCAGTGTTTGTTGTAGTGTGGTTTTTAAACACACTGTTTAAAAGTTGAGCTGACAATTAAGTTGAAGAGCGATGAAGAAATTCACCACCAGGCGACACTCTGTGGTACATAAAGGTGAATTTTCAGCTTCTTGTGTAATTCCTCGATGACTTTGTACTCGAGATTTCCGGGGTGGATTCCAGTTCTGAGACGTTTGTTTTGGAGTTTTTCAAAGTAATGGTTCCAGTTTCCGTCTCTGTCGGCTCCAAATCCAAAAATGTTAACCTGGTGAAACAAACAGAAAAAAAATCAAAAATAAAAAACGTCAGTCTCATTAGTGCGTTTCAGTTTTGTTCTCATCGACTAGCATGGCTTCATTAGTAATTATAGGTCTCGTATAAGGACATTACAGATGCTGCTCACTTTGTGCATTATTTAAAAAGTCCACATAAAATTCCAGGTTCCAGGAAAATATGGACTGACAGTCTTAAAATGTCAAAGACATAAAATCCAGAACCGACCTCATCACACAGCTGCATGCTGAGAGCGACTGTGAGGAAGCCAGTGGAGGGATATCGGCCCTTCTTCTCCAGCCAGGCCTCATGGACATACCTCATGAAAGCTGGATTGAGGATCATCACCTGTTTTCAACCAGGAAAGAACCTCTTGCTTTAACCACATTGAAGCATTATTTCATTACCAGTCTTTTTAAGAACACCTGAAAACCACTCACCAAGTCCTTGTTGGCGATCCTGTTGGAGGCCTGAGCTCTGTTTCCCATGTGGAAGAGAGGAGAGAATAGACAAGCTTTCGGCAGGTGTTTTTACTAAATATGTCACCTCAGCATCTCTTTATCCTGATGATGCTTTGGATTTGGGTTCTCCCGCTACAGGGTTAAATAACAGACCGATGAGGTTCAGTGATCAGATGCTTTTAGTGGTGAATCTCAACTCTAAAACCAGAATACGGGCTGGGAGTCAAGCCTCGACGGAGGCCGCCGTGTTTGCTACATGAGGAGAAGAACTATTAACCACGGCTTCGCTGTGCGGGAGCAGCATCTTGTAGCCGCCGGCCGGAGATTGAAAAGCAGAACAAAATTCTCAAAAATGGTAAACGGATATCACTCATTAGTGCTTCACCACCGCTTGAGCCATGAAGGAGGCCCCACAGTGTTATGATAATGGCGTGAATGTGCAGATGTGACCAACCGTGTTAAACTAACCAGAGGCTCTATCAACCACAACTGCACCATTCCACACCGCAGGACTTCATTTGGTCAGTCTGCCATTTCCTACTCCGGTCCGAAACTGTGGAACTCATTACCCACCGCATTTAAAACCATATCTGAATTTAGAATGTTCA
>OMNM01065928.1:1281-11584 GCA_900302745.1 Parablennius parvicornis | reverse complement strand
GTGGGGGGGTTGGCACAGCCCAGCTCAGCTTTACCCCCCCCACACACACACACACACACACACACACACACACACACACACACCCACCCTGCTCCTCACTCCCTCCCACCGTCCCCACGTAATTAAAAACACCGGGTCGGGTGCTCACGAGTGGATGAAAGCGACACTGGAAAAAATACCCCTCAAAATAGTAAGAAAAAAAAAAAAAAAACTTATTTCAAGATACTTTGACCTTAAAATAAGTGAAAAAAAATCTTCCAATAGAAGAAGTGAAAATTGTCTCGATATGATTTCTTGAAATAAGACGTGATATTTAAAATGTTGAGGTCTTAAAATTAGCAGGAAAAGCTTAATTTTGTCTACATTTTAGCAGAATGTTCAAGCTTTCACTCTCGTAATGAGACACTAATGCTACAAATTTCTACTTTTTCACTCAGAAATAGATTTTTGCTTCAATAATTTAGATCTCAACGTCTCCATTTAGGAGACTTATTTTGAGTTGTATTATCGTGGTACTTCTCCAGATTTCAGACCGTCTTGACTCTTAAAATAAGATTACAGGATTAAATTAATTGTTTTCAAGACAAGTTTATTTCTTAAATCAGTCTGTCTTTTACAAATCACAGCTCAGCTTCAAAAAGTTATGAAATGTCAAATTAACCTTGTTTCTTCTAAAATACAACTCAAAACAACAGAATTTCCAGATTGTTTGACTGAACAAGATATTTAAGAAGCTTTGTCTTAAAACAAGAAGCTGTCTGATGAAACATCAGCTGTTAGGTCCATTTATCTTCAGTCCAGTGGGACCAGACAATCACACTTGGTGGGATTTGGAGTTTTTGCGGCGTTCCTCCACCTCCCTGCCTCGATTCCTCCCGCCGTCGCCACCTAATTAAAAGCACCGGGCCCGGTGCCGGAGTGGATGAAGGCTGTGAGTCACTCCCCAGGCTGGAGGAGCGAGGGATAAATCACCTCCGGGAGGAGGGCTGGAACTTCTCTCGCCTCTCTCACCTGGGTTCATTCGGGGGGACCCTATTACTGGTCGCTCCAATTACCCTGTCCCGCCGGCCTGAATTTATTTGTACGGCTCCCCCACCGCCATAAAATTATAACTTTGCGTAATAATTTTTTGCTGGATGCCGTCCCGCCCAAGGTTAATAGTCGCCGAGCTGACTTTGAGAAGGCTGAAGGATGCTGCTGCTGCTCCGGTCCTCTCCCCTCCTCCTCTTCCTCCTGCTCCTCTTCCTCCTCCTCCCCCGTTCAGCCTGTAAAAGATGTACCAGAGTAGAAGTGCCTGGCAGGAGTTATTGTCCAGTGCACCCCCGTTAACAGTCCCCCAAGGCGCTGTAAGTGTCTTTCTTATGGGAGAAACCGCCATTAATTGTCTGATCAAACCTTGAGACTCTCACTGTTTTACTGCATCGTGGGCCCTGAACTGTATTCAATCTGGGCCCTGCTAGAATACTAGAATACATTTCCATGTAATGAAAACGGCTCAGTGAGGAGGAGCTTCCATTAACTTCTTGTGGATAAAAGTTCAGCTTGATTTTTTTTTATTTTATTTTTTTTATTCTAACCTGTGTGCTGTAAAATCTGCACTATTGATTGTGTTTACTATTGCAGTTCTCACATCAACAAAGCAAAGACGGGTCAAGGGAACCCGGAGGTCAACAGGATGCTTGTGGTTGGGTAATTGTTCCGTCTCCGGTAATCAAAAGGCATCGAGAAAATGTTTTCCTGGGAGGAAAGTTTTCAGTAGTTCTCAGAAATATCAGTGGCATGCCGCGTGTGATCACAGAAATTCTTTGTTCCTCTGAGTACGAGAGCTCTTCAGCCTTTTCAATGAACTTTGTTTTTCCTGCCACTGCAGCGATGCTGCACAGAAACTAGTTAAAAAAACAAATTAAACCACGACAACAATCATAGTCCAACAAGCACGTCTCCAAATGTTGAAATTCACAAATAGTTCTAGTAAGAACGTCGTTTTTACACACGTGTGTGTGTGTGTGTGTGTGTGTGTGTTACATAATTACGTCCGCCAAGGACATAATAAAGTCGCCTGCATTTATTTATTTATTTATTCATTTGTCTGTCTGGTAGCAGGATTACGTCAAACCTACTTGACGGATCTTCACCAATCTTTCACCAGAGATGGATCTTAGGCTCCAGGTGACTCCATGAAATTGTGGGAGTGATCCGGATCTGGATTCTGGATTCTGGGTCCGGATTTCAGTTTTTACGGTCTTAAGCAAACTGCGTCAAAACTGCTTGATGGAGCTTCACCAAACTTTCACCACAGATAGATAATAGATTAGAGAAGAATTACTTTCATTTTGGAAGTGATCCGGATCTGAATTCTGGATCCGGATTTTAATTTCTGGGTTCTCGAATGAGGATCGCGTCAAAAGATGCGACCTTCAGATTTTTACATGGAAACTGAACCCAGATGAAAATTAGAATTCCAATGTGATGATGTGTTTTTCCTTCTGTGTCCACGTCAATGGTGGCAGATGTCAGAAATCTCTGTGTGCTCTTGTTTTCAGTGTTTCTGCTGTCAAAAGTTTTCCGAAACCAAAAAAAAAAAACCCCAATTTCTTGAAACATCGTCATGTCAACTGGGCCTTAGAAGAAGCATGTTCAAAACCATCATTACCCCGGCTCCAAAATGTTTCAGCCACGTCGTGCTGTTCTCCAGTTTTAAATGAACCAGTCCGTGATGTTTTGAAACAGAACCTGCTGAGCTCAGTTCAGGCGGCAGCACCAGAGTGTTTGAGCTCGTCAATCATCCCGCCAGCAGGTGCCTCAGACGACCAGCGTGGGGAGAGCCGGGGAGGAAGTGAGTGGCCTCCTGGGAGAGCCTGCCGATTGTCGAGGCCAAAAAACAAGGAGAAATAAAAGATGTTTTGAAACGGCTCTTGGGTTGAAGCGGTTCTCTGCTGGAGGAGCTCTCGGGACACTCGGAGTCATGCAGCCTCGAGCGTCCTCCTCCCGAAGCTTCACCGCCGCCGCCCTCCTCAGTCCTCCAGCTCCTCCTCGGGCTCAGGGAGAACATTGACTCCACCATCCTGCACAGCCGGTCGCAGCGGGACGCTCTCTGGAGCATGAAGCCCGAGTTTCAGCGTTTGGAGAGGGAGGTCGAGGTGTTTGTTCTGCAGGTCACTGATCTCAATGTTTTCATTTTCCACAATTTCACACACACAACCGGGGATTTTGACTTGTGCATGAAATACGTGGAACCGGTGATGAAATGGACTCCCAAAAGGCTTGAAGCTCAACACTCCACCAGCAGGCCAACTTAATCCGCACATTCTAACCAGGGACGGCTCAACCACAACCAGGTCCCGCTGGTGATATTAGTGAGGGGAGTGAGCTGATCTGTGCAGACTAATCCCTGCAAACGTAGCGTATGCATCTACGACGAGAAAACCACCGAGAGAGCTCAGACCTCCGCCAAATGGCGTTTTCAACGTTAGAATTTCCCAACTTCAACGTGCCGCCATATCGTTAATCTGGATCGGATTCAGACGACATTTGGCACAATCCAGGACAATGATCCTCCAAATAAACATGTCACAATTAAAGAGAATTAAAACTAAATTCTCTGAGTTATGATGTTTAGAAAGTGGTAAACGGGGTTTCCAATGTTAACTTCCAGAATGTTTCCTGACCTTATTCTGGTTCTGATCCAGATGAAATGTTGCACCCTACTAGATATGACCATCCTACACATCACATCAGATATGATCTCCAAGAGAGAGGATGTTTTGAAAAGTGGCTCAATGATAAGTAAAGGGGAGAAACAGGATCTTTGATATTAGTTTGTATCCAGATGGTTATCAGGATCACTCTCACCATTTAATGGATCTAAGTTGGTCCAGACACATCTTCTGATTTATTTTAGGAAGATCCCCTCAGGAGGTTTATAATCCTGCTGACAAACAAACAAACCCTGGTAGAAACAGAACCTCCTTGGCGGAGAAGTTTGAATGAATGTAATATTAATATCTTCCACCTTGGATGGATCATGTTCAGAGAGAAGCAGTTTAACCCCGTGAGTACTGAGCTGCATGGAAGCCATGTTGCATAACTCTCCGGGAGTTGACTCTTTAGTTTCATTTTAAAGTTGGATAAAGTGGCCGATTGTTTTAAGTTGCTTTCCAGCTCATTCCAGAAGTTTGGATCTCTATGGCACATAGTGAAACGAGTACATTTTAGTTTCCTTTTAGAAGCAGTATTATGTTGGTGAGAGGGTGAGTATAATGGAATGAGGTCACACACTGTAGTATTTATCAACAATATACATTATACCAAAACATTGATTTAATTGATTGATCGAATGTGTAGCTGAAAATAATTTTTTTGCAAATTCAAGTTTTTTTTTTTTTTATTCCCCCACAGTGTTTCGTCATTTTCCCCGTTCCGTTCTAATGTTCCCTCCTTGTGTGTTTCCTCAGTTGCTGTTGCACTTTTGCTTAAACCTGGTTAAAGCTTGAATTTGTTGAATGATGGAGCCTCGTTTACTTTTGAGATTGTTTACATGGATTTTATCTCTGAATACAATTGCAGCAATTACTGTAAGTTGAACTTGTGACAACGCTGGACGGGAAGGAGGCCAGACAGACCTGACAGGCCCAATCGTGTTATGAGGGTCTTTTGGGAACAACTGGCTGAACCATCTGTCCATGCAGTCTTCAACTCCCACCTCCGGGAGAGCTTCTCACAGATCCCGAGTGGACCATGTTCACTACCTCCATTGTTGAAGCTGCAGCTCGGAGCTGTGGACGCAGGGTCTCTGGTGCCTGTCGTGGCGGCAACCCCTGAACCCGGTGGTGGACACCGGAAGTAAGGGATGCCGTCAAAGCTGAAGAAGGAGTCCTATCGAGCGCTGTTTGCACATAGGACTCTCTAGGCAGCTGACAGGTGCCGGAAGGCGAAGCGTACCGCAGCCTGGGTCGTGGCGGAGGCAAAAAGTCTGGTCTGGGAGGAGTTCGGCGAGGCCATGGAGGAAGACTATCGGTTGGCCCCGAGGAAATTCTGGCACACCGTCCAGAGCCTCAGGAGGGGGAAGCAGCTTTCCACCAACACTGTTTACAGCAGAAGTGGGGAGCTGTTGACCTCAACCAGAGATGTCGTCAGGCGGTGGAAGGAATACCTCCTCAATCCCACCACCACGCCTTCCATCGCGGAAGCAGAGGCCGGGCTCTCAGAGGCGGACTCATCCATCACCCAAGCTGAAGTCACTGAGGTAGTTGCTAAGCTCCTCGGTGGCAAGGCACTGGGAGTGGATGAGATCCGTCCTGAATTGGTTCGCATTGCCGGCAGTAAGTCAGACCTGTTCCCAGTGCACGATGGCCTCCAGCAGGACTGTCCTCTGTCACCGGTTCTGTTCATTATCTTCATGAACAGAATTTCTAGGCCCAGCCAGGGACCGGAGGGGGTCTGGTTTGGAGACCACAGGATCTCATCTCTGCTTTTTGCAGATGATGTGGTTCTGTTGGCTTCATGGAACCAAGACCTTCAGCGTGCACTGGCACGGTTTGCAGCCGAGTGTGAAGCGAATGGGATGAGGATCAGCACCTCTAAACCCGAGGCCATGGTCCTCCACCGGAACGAGGTGGCTTGCCCCCTTCAGGTCGGTGGAGTGTCCTTGTCCCAAGTGGAGAAGTTCAAGTATCTCTGGGTCTTGTTCACGAGTGAGGAGAAGATGGAGCGTGAGATCGACAGGCGGATCGGTGCAGCCTCTGCAGTCGTGCGGACGTTGTATCGGTCCGTTGTGGTGAAGAAGGAGCTGAGCCAGAAGACGAAGCTCTGGTCGATCTTCGTTCCTACCCTCACCTATGGTCATGAGCTCTGGGTCATGACCGAAAGAAGGAGATTCCGTATACAAGCGGCTGAAATGAGTTTCCTCCGTAGGGTGGCTGGGAGCACCCTCAGAGATAGGGTGAGGAGCTCAGTCACCAGGGAGGAGTTTGGGGTAGAGCCGCTGCTCCTCCACATTGAGAGGAGCCAGCTGAGGTGGCTCGGCATCTGTTTCGGATGCCTCCCGGACGCCTACCCAGGAAGGTGTTCCGGGTATGTCCCTCTGGCAGCAGGCCTCCCCAGGGAGGTGTTCCGGGCATGTCCCTCTGGCAGGAGGCCTCGTGGCAGACCTAGTACACGCTGGAGGGACTATGTCTCTCGGCTGGCCTGGGAACGCCTTGGGGTCCCACCGGAAGAGCTGGAGGAAGAGTCTGGGGCGAGGAAAGTCTGGGCATCTCTGCTGAGACTGCTGCCTCCGCGACCCGGCCCCGGATAAGTGGTAGAGAATGGATGGATGGATGCACTTGTGACAACATGTCTGATGTCTGCAGTCATTTTTAAGTGCATTGAGAAGAACAATCGAATCAAAACTCAAATTTCTCTGAACAATCATACTTTTTTAGGTTGGGGGGAGGGGGGGGACCATCCAGCCCTACTTTCTTCTCATGACTCACTGACACAATTTGCAGATCAAAACAACAGATTTGAAGTTGGGGTGCCATTAGATTGAAGGAAATTATCATGCGCTGACTAAGAAAGTGAAGGATTAAAGGCCTTGTAAAGAAAAGCTCTCTTGGATAGTAATGCCCCCCCAAACCCCGGCTCCTTTTAGTGGGCCATTTGTCTAAAAAACAAACGAGCTATTAACAGATCCCTTTTCCCTTTGACTTCTCCAACATGTCGTTTCATAACTCCCACGAATCCAACGTGAATCCTAAAAGTGTCTTAATCGCCACTTTAAAAGCCAAATCAAGATGAAAATCTTTTGCTGTATCAAGGTGACGGGAGAATTAAAGAACGAAAGCGACTCCTGCCTTGAAAATTATGTTTCCTGTCACTTTGAGAAAAGAAAGAAGGGGAAGGTTGTCGGTTTGAGGGGGAAGGTTGTCGGTTTGAGGGGAAGGTTGTCGGTTTTGGGGGGAAGGTTGTCGGTTTGGGGGGAAGGTTGTCGTTTTTGGGGGGAAGGTTGTCGGTTTGAGGGGGAAGGTTGTCGGTTTTGGGGGGAAGGTTGTCGGTTTTGGGGGGAAGGTTGTCGGTTTGGGGGGAAGGAAGGAGTGAGCAGAGCTCTGAACTGCTGCTTCGTCTCCTCACCGTCTCCGCTTCTCTTCCAGATCCACATCATTGACTTTGATGACGAGAATAACATCATTAATAAGAACGTCCTCCTGCACCAAGCCGGGGAGATCTGGCACATTGGCGCCAGTCCTGCCGATAAGGCTGTTCTCACCACCTGCTACAACAAGAGTGAGTCCCACTGCTTCCTTCTGCCTCCGGCTCCATTCATCCCCTCTTTATGCTTCTCCTTTCTTTTTTGGTCCTTTTGTTTTATTTTTACACGTTCTTTATCTCCCTATTCCTTTATTAACCCTGGATTTCCATAGAACAGTGAAGAAGAAAACAAATACACTGGAAAAAAAATAATAAGAATAAAAAACCAAAACCTTATTTCAAGATACTTTGACCTTAAAATAAGTTTAAAACATCTTCCAATAAAAAAAGTGAAAATTGTCTTGATAAGATTTCTTGAAATAAGACATGATATTTAGAATATTGAGATCTTAAAATTAGCAGGATAAACTTAATCTAAGATTTATTTTAACAGGATTTACAAGCTTTCAGTCTTGTAATGAGCCACTAATGTTAAAAAGGTTTACTTTTTCAATCAAAAATAGATTTTTGCTTTAATAATTTAGATCTCAACGTCTCCATTTAAGATACATTCAGCTTATTTTGAGTTGTATTATCGTGGTACTTCTCCAGATTTTATACCGTCTTGCCACTTGAAATAAGATTACAGGATTAAATGGAACATTTTGAGGTAAAATGTGTTTTCAAGTAAAGTTTATTTCTTAAATCAATCTGTCTTATACAAATCACAGCTCGGCTTCAAAAAGTTATGAAAAGTCAAATAAACCTTGTTTCTTCTAAAATACAACTCAAAACAACAGAATTTCCAGATTGTTTGACTGAACAAGATATTTAAGAAGCTTTGTCTTAAAACAAGAAGCTGTCTGATGAAACATCAGCTGTTAGGTCCATTTATCTTCAGTCCAGTGGGACCAGACGTTCTGACTACAAACTAACAGGCTTGGTGAGATTTGGAGATTTTGCAGTAAAGATCGAGCAGAGTTCAGCAACTTCTATGAACAAAAGAGTCATTTTCACAATTTTCTGACATGAAGAAAAAAAAAATGCTGTACATAAAAAACACGAGGTTGCAGTAATTGTCACATTTACAATGTAGCTACGACAATGTCGGAGGACTGAGTTAGATTTTAGTGACATTCAGTGTAAAAAAAAAAAAAAAAACAATTTGTGTTCTATGGACTGAAAATATATCGGTATAGGCTCAGATTGTTTTGCAAATCTGAAAGTGAAATTGTTTATGCAAAATGAGTTCCTTCATTCAGTGGACACGACGATACATGAAACATGGGGGAAAACGGATACGACATTTTGTTGTAATAAAAAACTTGATCTTATTTTCGAAAAAGTTTGAGTCCTAAATAATGTAAACAGGTTGTCGTCCATATAAATGGCTATTAGTGATTTTATTTTTTTTACAACTCAAAACAATATAATTTCAAGATTGTTTGACTGAACAAGATATTTAAGATGCTTTGTCTTAAACAAGAACCTCACGTGTTGGGTACGTTAATCTGGAATCAAATGGGATGAGACATTTTGACTAAAAACAAGATAAATACACTTGGTGAGATTTGAGATTTAGCAGTGCTAATGCCGCTAACGCTGCTAATGCTGCTTATGCTGCTAATGCTGCTAATGCTGCTAATGCTGCTAATGCTGCTAATGCTGCTAATGCTGCTAATGCTGCTGCTGCAAACACTGCATGCATTTCCATGCTGCCTTTCAGTGGCGCAGCGTACTTGTGAGCAAGAAAGCCTTCTGTTCATGCTGATTGTTAGAATTATCCCCAGGTTGTGTAAAACCCACGGAGGAGACGGAGGACATGCACCACGTTGGGTTTTTAGTTTGACAAATGGGCCCAACGCCAGAGTTTCATAGCCCAGCGCCTGCCCACGCTCTGTCAGTACGTACTCCCAGAGAGAAAGCATCTCTGGCTCGCTCTCGTCGTGATTGGTTCTACCCTCCAGTCTCCAAAGTTTTAGTCCAATTAACTGTAACGACTCCACGTTTCCTCCACTGCTTCCAATTAGCAGCTCGGGCTGATCTGCTGAGGACGTTAGGAAAAAAAAGAAAATAATCTAATTTACAGAGTGAACAGTGAGGCAACATCACAACTCATTTCCTTTAAAGGTACAGTATGCAATTTTTATTTTTAGGAATGCGCCAATACTAATACCAGTATTGTATCTCTGGTCCAATATTGGACGGAGTACTAGTACTCATAGAAGATTACACTTAATTTAATAAGTGTCTGTATCAGTACTCAGCAGCTTCAGGTTAGTACTCGTTCTTGTTCTTTAAAAAGGAATGTGAAGACAGCCTGTTAAATGATCATCAGTGTTGAGGGCAGCTGAGTTAGTTTGGTAATACCACTTTGTACCACAAGGTGGTGCAGTGAGTCACTAAAGCAGCAGATTCAAGCACAAGTAAGATCAGCAATTCTGATCAGCCCTGACCTTATCTGACTCTCTGCTGCCACCCAGTGCACAAACATGACTACTCAAACCTCATCCTCAATAAAAGTACAATTGCTAAAATTTAAATATTTAGAAGCATAAAAAAAGAAAAATATATATGTAGCAACTCTAAACACATATCTATATTTATCAATACATATATCTATATCTAGATCTATCTATGTGTCTCTATGTGTGTATATGTATATATATGTTGCTACCTTTAAAAATGATACTTCTAAATGTTATAGTTGAAATCGGTTAAGTTAAGTGATATGATGTGTTTGGGGGAAAATCTATGTTGAGTCATTGATGTTTTTATCAGTGTTGTTTTCAGTAGGAGGCGTTTTCATTCATTCATGAACTTTCCAACTTCGTCTGCTTTTCTTTTTAGAAACATTCAATTAATATTTCATATTTGGTTTGACAAAACTTAATTATCTTTATGAACACACACACACACAGGCACACACACACACCTTGACATTTTCAGATGTTTTCACTTTTAGCCTTTGTTACAGAGATGATTCAATTACCATTTGAAAATCACTGGAGAAAAACAAAACACTCACAAACCAGCGCTCAGAACACGAGTCGCTCGTGTTGCTAATCTGAATGAGCTGCTGACAGTTTCACGTGTGTGTGTCTTTATAAGACGTGCAGAGTGACATGTGTGTGTG
>OMNM01065926.1:0-12454 GCA_900302745.1 Parablennius parvicornis | reverse complement strand
TGTGTGCTAATACTGAAAGCCATGCCCAGCTTAACTTGTTGTCTCACTTCTTCTTTGACAGAAATGGCTGAGGTTAGTTCACAACACTGCCACCTAGTGGTTAAATTGGCTAATGTATATTCTTTGATTTAAAAACACAAACAAAAAAAAAAAAAACAGCTGCTTTCCTTTAGAGATGCAGTAAAAATGGTACTGGCGGGTGTGTGGGAAGTATTGCGAAACAAAAACGTACATTCTATATTTCTAAGTTAAACTATGCATTTTTAAAAAGAAATTGCAATAGTATGAGACTATATTTTCATATACTTGAGACCTGTCCAGGGAATATGTTGATAAAATGCTCTCTAGTTTCTTAAACCCTGCTTAAGCAACAACTTTTTCAAGTAAAAATGGAAAACTTTCGTTGCTTTTTAAAAATGGCTCCTATATGAAACCTGTAAACGGGGGAAACGCGACTTCTAATAAATGCTGCTCCTTTGCTTGTGCAATTTTAAATATACTGATTCATAGATTTTATGTAGGATGAGTAAAATATTTCACTTACTGTTTTGAGCTTCAATCAGTGAATCGGCATATTTCAACCAAAATGGCACTTGTTCTGCACATATGTATCAGGTTTCCAGCTCAACTCCACTTTATTTCTGCAGCATTCAAAAACAACCACAGATAAAACAAACTGCTGTCTATAAATAATCCCTAAAAACAACGTAGAGCTAACAACGAATTGCTTCACAATAATGATGGTAAAAAAGAAAGAAACACAGACTCAGGGTAATGCTGGGTACAAAGCCAAAGACTAAAAATGTCTTTAAAGAGCAGTTTTAAAACTACTTTACTTTTCCCAGGCTTTAATCAAGAAGGTCTTGACGTCCACCAACCTTTAGTAAATTCCTTCATCCCTCAATAGTTATTCTGTATTCTTAGCAAGATACATGTTTCCCTTGTTTTTCACTTGAAAAGTGTTTCATCCATTCATTTTAACAAGATAAAGACATCGAGAAAAATCATCTTCTGTTCATTTTGTTGCTTTTCCACATGCAGTGCTTCAAATCCAACTGAATGGAACTGGGGAGAATCAAAACCGAATAAACGATCGGCATAGGGAATATACTGAAAACAGTATTGATAATCACATCTCATTATCTGTGACTGTGAGGTCTTTCTCAGCATGTAAAACCAACACAATTTTTTTATATTTCTACAGACTCACTTGCGCCATTGCGTTCTAAAACCACGTCAGTGAGGCTGAATGAGAGCAGACTGTTGATCTTGTAACACAGTACAATACCCCCAGACTGACCTTTTGGCTTCTTGCATTTGTTTTCTGTTCTCAGTAGCTCACCACGACCCAGAAAACACCTTCAACTGCAGCTTCATCGAGCCGCCCTCCGTAGTGGAGCAGCCCTCCCCCACCTCCTGGTCGTCCCAGGAGTCCTTCTCTTCCTTCGAGAGCGGAGACGAGGGACCCGTTTACTGCGTTCCTCATGAAGGTGAGTCATTATACGAATAAATAAACAGCTTAGTTATCTACAATGACGCTCATAAATCTGCAATTTGTCTTCGGCTAACTGGTCTTCACATGCATGCACGCACACACACACACACACACAAACACAAGCACAAATAGACGACATGTGACTATGATTCACGCACGTCTGTAAATCTTATTTTGGAGACCGTTTTAATCCTGTGCCATGTAGGTCCAGGTTTTCTTTTGGGAACAGGGAGAGTATAAACAGGAAATGGAACGGTCATGTCAGCATATGGCGTAAATCCAAACAGTGACTAACTCCTTGAAGTTTGGTGGAAAACACCCATTCCATCAGTTTCTATTCTGGAAGTATGACACTGCAAATGAGACTTTAAGTGTTTTTGCGTGCACGTTTGATTGATGGATTTTTACCACTCACGTAGCGCAGTTGTTGAGGTTTAGTTCATTTTCTGCCCCCCGAGCAGTTCAAGGGCTGCAAAACAAAGGATTCTGAGTGAAAAGCCTCGGGCACACAGTGATATCTGTAAACAATGCGAGCGGTTTTTGATTCAGAGCCTCATAGACGTGCTCTGCTGCACTGAAGTCACTGCAGCCCACACAATGAACATGCAAAAACAATAAAAATAAAATAACTGGTTGTGTAAGTGCTTTCCTGTTGGGGAAAGAAATCTGGAAAAATGGCTTTCCTTACAGAGAAAACAATTAAATGCTATAAGTGAAGGTCACAGATTCAGAATTCACCTACATTCTCATGCATGCAAATTCTTAAATGCCGAGGCAGACACTGGCGAACTGACTCAGCCCTGTCAGTAACCTGGCAAGGAAATAGCCATGTAGACAATAAAGAACCCCCCGAAGAAATGGCTGGTGGTGTTCCTCTTTTACCTCATCAATCTTTCTTTAAACATGGTTTCAATCAGGATACAATATCAATATATGACATCCAGCAGACTTTGAATTTATTTCGATTTTATATCCTTTTCAGCCTTACATGTGAGTTTTTGATTTCTCCAAGAGCATCAAAACGACACAGCAGCATCTGCAGATCTTTTTATTCAGTTATTTTAATTTGGACATGTTTGCATTCTGAAACTGATTGCACAATTTTGACCCCTGCAAGGGGTATGTTTTGTGCCTCAGGATTAACAAACAGCAAGACAAATAGTGCCTTGTAGCCTGCAGCCAATGATTCCAATATTCAGATGGTTTCATTGTAACAACAAAATCTACTTCCTTTCAGCCCGCATAGTTGTTCTCGACACAGTGTCTTACCAAAACTATGTAATGGTGTAAACACCAAATACCAACAGATATAACGTGAAGGAATAACGAGGTTTTTGAAAGTGTTGTAATCTGCTTATGGTCCACAGAATCTGTAGGTGAAAGCAAAGAGAAGCGGACCCCCAGTCCCACCACAGAGAAGCTAGAAGCTGTCCCTAGTGAAGAGGATGCAGGGGAGTACACCTCCCTCAAAGACACGAGTGTCACCAAACCAGAAGGTAGCGAGCAGCCTCTCCTCAAGTCCTCTGACAGTGAAGGTTCCACCAGCGGCTCCGAGTCCACCACTGCAGCCCTGTACGCCCGCATCGCTCGCCTCTCCAAGCAGTCCAAAGAGGACGAGGGCAGCGGCAAGGATGGGGACGGCACGCCTACACCGGAGGCCAAGCGGAACGGGAGGCCCCCACCGTCACCTGGCAAGCTTAAACCGCGCCCACCGGACCCTTCCACCAAGCCCAAGGTGTCATGGATTCACGGAAATGCCACGGGGTCTCCTCTGCCGGAGCAGCAGGGGGGGGTGAAGGCACTTACGGTGCCAAAGGAGAAAAAGAGGAGTGCCAGCGATGGCTCGTCCAAGAGCGAAGAACGACAGAAAATGAAGGAAAAAGTGAAGGAGGCCGACGCCAATGGGTCACCCAGCAAGCACAAGCCTCTGCGAGGTAAGAAGTCTGGGGATGAGCACAGCAGTCCAAGTCACATGGAGCACATCAACGGGGTTGTTCAGAATGCTCTAAAGAAGATTAGCAACTTCCACAGCTCCTCGTCTGAGAAAAAGAGCGCTGACAGTCCAAAGCAGGCCATCAAGGAGCCACCTAAAAGCCCAAAGGTCATCCATCCTCACATGAACTCGGAGGCTGCCACGCTGCTGGCAGCTCAGCTAAAGGAGAAAACCCAAAGCATCAACAGGAATGAGGGGACGGGACTGATGAAGACCAACGGTCTCTCCACTCCCAAGTCCAGCTGGGAGAAGCCCACTCCTCCACAGAAAGCCAAGAGGACGGCTTCCGGTGGGTTGAGCCAGCAAGGCTCCACTAAACCTCTGCTGCCCACCTCGAGCAGTCTCCAGAAGATGGTGGCGCCCGTCGCCACTAACCTCGGGACCCCCGAATCCAAGAGCCCGGAGAAGCAGGACTTGAACGGCTCCAGGGTGGGGGACTCGTCAGATCCAACGCCAAAGAAGACTCCCATAAAAAAGCCACCCAGAAAGAAAGGCAAGGAGGGTACATTGGATACACCTGAGAGTAAGACCCCCCAGCCAAAGACAGCCATTATGCCACCGCAGGTTGTGAAATAAGTGTTTTTTTTTATTATTGACACATGTAACGAAGATTGAAATGAAATTTGAGAAGAAAAGAAAATTGTGGACAACAATATCGGTTTCCAATCGCGGAGTTACATTTTTTTTTTTTTTTTTTTTTGTGCAAATGTGCTCTGACACAAGAACCAGTCAAGAGTGAGAGTTGCTTCAAAGCCTGAGGGTGGATTCGAGTTGTACTAGAGAAGTGTACTGTATAAACGTCTATGCACCATTATACCACGTTTCAAGAATCCAACAAACATGTATCGACCTCACACTGCAACCCGTGGCAGAGCCCGCTACAACCTCGAGGACGGTGGCACGAAGGTCGGATCCAGAGTTCATTCATCTCCATCTGTCTGCAGTACGTCCACCACTATATTTATATATGGATTGCTTGACTGTAATCATTTTTCAAAAAAAAAAAAAAAAAAAACAATCAAACAGCTATTTTTATGTGTGCGCTTCACAGGTACAAAATGTACAAATACAATAACTGTTAGGATTTCAAGCTTTCTTTGTTTTTTTTTTTCTCATTAGGCCTAATGAAGAAATAGAGTTCTACACCTAAGCCAGATAAAGAGCTATATTTTTAATGTCAAAGATTTGCTTTGCATGTTAGGATCTACAATAAATTGGAGAAACTCTTAGTTTCGTTGACATTTACTCTTCAATCCACGTTTAGCCTTTCAGGTTATCAGGAAAATCCCCCTCAAATAGACTCAGTTTGATGTCCTGCAGCGTACAAGTTTCTTTTTTTTCATTTCATGAATACGTTTTTTTATATTTCACATAGCAAAACAGTTGGTTTCAGTAAAACTTTGCTCTTCGTTTATCGAACTGTGTCAAAATATGTTAAATCTCCTTGATCGTTTGACCAAAAACTCCTGCCGAAAACGGCTTCCATCACACCAGATCACCAGAATGTGCTCTTACTCTTCTTTTTATGGTGAACCACTAAAACCAAAGATGAAACTCCAAGCGTTCACTCACAGGATCGCATCCTCCTTGTGCAATCAGTCATTTTGTCAAAATGTTTGCATCCTCGCCAGATCGGAAAGAGTCTGCCGTGTGCCCTAGGTCGACATTACCATTTGAGCTATTCGTGTTTCATGTGAGTTTGTCTTTGCCGTCGGGGTACTTCGTGGAGAATAAAAGTCAGAGGATGTTTTGTCCGCTGACGATCGTGTTATCCTGTGCACGCTGAAGTGAAAAGGTGCTTTGACTTCATTGTCGTGGGCTCTGCATAAACGGTACTCTGCATTACGGTGTTAAAAAAAATGTGCCTCAACTGTGGATCAGTTTAAGCAAAAAAGTGCTGTTTGCCTTACGCTGTTGTGAATGTGTAGTTCAGATGTTTGATCAGAATGAAGTAAAAGCAGAAAAGGTGATTAGGTGGGATGTTTAAATTCAGTATATTGAACCATTATGATTTTAATAAATGACATGTTTTGGGCTGAAGAATCTTTTACATTTACAGCTTAAAAAAGAAAAAAAAAAAATCTTCATATTTTGCGTTTTTTGATAAAGGTACAATTTATTTCTTTGGTAACTTTTTTTTTTTTCTACTTTTTACTTGTATACATTGTGTACTTTTTTTTTTTTTTTATTATTATCTTTGTAAGCTGTGCTTATATGACCTGTTCAGGTTCTTCTGTTCTTCTTGGTGTGAATGAACTGGCTTTCATGTTGCTTCTTGTTTGTGTTGCTCTTCAGTCGGGAGCGTTGCTCCGAAACGAACCTGCAGTATGAGTACTTTCCTTCTGTAAAGTTTACATTGGCTCAGTAATTGTTCTCTGTTGATGTTATTGTTTGTGTAACACTTAACTGCATGACGCAGAGTGTAATTATATGGCATTAATAGCTGCTGAGGAAGTCAGTAACCTTCTTGTTCCTTCCATTTGTTATTATCGCCTCCTATAAAAAAAAAAAAAAAAAAGCTTGTACAGAAAGGATTGTACAATACTACTATAATACCACTGTTGAAATAATTGCATACTCCTGAAGTCATAATGTTGTGTAATTTTAAAGTGGCAATTTCTTTTTTTTTTTTCTCTCTCTCTCTGTCTCCGACTGGCCCGTGCCTGTTTTTGTAGGCACACAGTGCAGTTTTGTAAAGAAAGGGCCTGAAAAGCTGCAAAAACATTATCGACTGTAAAGGAATATTTTGTCTTTTTGTGGTTTGTTTATAGCAACTTTCATTGTGTATTAAATGGGTATTTCTTCATTAACTTCTATGGAATAATAATAATAAAAAAAAAAAAAAAAAAAGCCCTTCACTATATGTGACTATAGTCATGCCAGAATTTTAAAAAATGGACCCTCGTTGAGTCAGTTTACAGTGACAGCCATGGTCGGCTGCCCCCGCCCGTTCCCAGGGGGTTGTGAACTCTCCGTGGCTTCTCCTTTCCTGCATCCAGTCCGCTAAAACAACAAGAAGGTGGCAGAGCACACACACCACATAAATCCTCTACTGTGTCCTCAAAAGAGCTTAAATTTGCCGATTGATATTCGAGCCTTTCCTGCGACTCGGCGCTGCCGGGCCGCAGGAGTCCTGCCGGGTTGTTCAGTCAGAGCGGTTCCTTCAAAGAGCCCCGGGGAAACCAGGGGACTGTTGCTTTGGCTCCTTCAGGATGAGGTGGAGTGGGGTTGGGTGCAGAGGGGGTGGGGGACAAGAGCTTCTTTCATGGGGTAAAAACAGTGGAAACTCTGTGCTGAGGAATTAATCACGCGCTGCATATGTGTCCTCTTTCGGAGGAGCGAAGAGAAGGATGCAGCTAAAACTGGGCCACAAGGCAGCGAAGGAGGATGAATGGATGCAATATAAGCGATGGATGGACAGGTCATGTGATGGGTAATTGGAACCAGACGGCAATGCGGCTTTGTTTCCTTCCTTGACGTGGTGTGTTACTTACGCCACGCATGTGTGCAACGCATATAAAAAGTGCTGAGCTGTATTTCCAGGGTTGTAAAACCTGAGACTCATTTACAATCCACGTTTTCAGCCATCAGGGGGAAAAGACGATTTTGATCGTTTCTCTTGACACCGAGTACGAGTAGATCTTGAAACTGACCTTTGTGTGTCATTCAGAAAAAAGACACTGCAATTTACTTGCCTGAAGCCTCATAAATACTGCTTGTTTCCTGATTTAGCCACAATAGAGATTTAGATTCAGAGTTCTCTTACATGCTTGAGTGTCTATGACAATCCTGGTCTTTCGTAGTCCAACATATTTTAGATAACTATTTAGATAACTCACAGATTATATTGTTTAAAGTTTTATGCTCATGTGACCCAAATGAACCATCAAAACTTCAAAAATAAAGTGAGCTGGTTTCTTCTGGTTTCTTTTGACACAACATTTTATGCAACAGGAACATCAGGAATGCCATAATCAACCGTACTGCTTCCGCCAAGGTGATTAGTTCAACAGTGTGTGATGACAGTCATAAAACTTTCAGAGGCTTCCTGTGAACTTGAAAAGAAAATCTAAAGGTCGGTACAATTTATTGAAAGAAAACATCACACGGGACATGTGAAGAGCTTCAGGCTGAGCTGGAGTGCTGCTTTCAGCATTTCGACTAATCCAAGTAGTTCTTTATGGGTGGAGGCCAAGAAACCCGTCATGACCGGTGGAATGGCACAAAAAGGCAAAACACTTTTCGAGAGTCATCGATCACCAACAGTCGTTTGGGATCAAACTCCATTTCTTTAATGGCAACAAAATGATGCCAATAAAGAAAAGTACAGCCTCTCTACTGGAGGACATGGTGGAGGTACCATCATGTTTGATGTCTGCTTTATCTGCAGGTTCAGGGAATGTGAAAAAAAAAAAAAGAGAAATTCTAGAGACGGATGTGTTATGTTAGCTAGTGTCATGAAGCCTGGTTCGAGCTAAAGCACGCATCCAGCGGCACCACAAATGGAGGAAAGATGAACTGTTGTAAAGCAGCCAGCAATGAGTTCTGACCTAGTTGCTGTTTGGAAAGAGCTAAAAATCCAATACTGCAGCTACGTTCAGTTAGCTTTGCGAGGGAAGTGTCAAAAACGGTCCAAGCAGAAGATGTTCAAATAGGCTACTACCTAATCTTGATTTGAAAATGTATTATTAAAAAAGAATTATAAATTAACATTGAGGAGGCTCTGGGTGTATTATGGCCAAATGCCCTGACTGACTGGACAACTACATTTTAGCTTATGTTTACTATCACTTCATGATCATAAGTATCTGTTCTTGCCATAGTTTGCTGAGGTTTGTTAATTCTACGCAATAATGAAATAATAAAATTATGGGTATGCACAGGGAGAACACACAGCAAAACCAATCTGAACTCAATCTTGGGCATTTCCTCGATGAGACGAGGGTGTTAAGCAACACCACACCAGCCTTTTGTATCTGGTTTTCATTCAATTCACTTAGACAAACCTCGATTTCCCCAAAACCAATTTTAATTTGACATCCTCTTCGTGGTTGGTGGCCAAAGCTCATAACAAAATGAATTCCAGGCCAGAACCTCCGAATCAAGTGACAGCGGCTCGTAGGGAGATTCATTGCTAGAATGGAGAGGAATGTTGACACAACTGCCTCCATCTGCCCGTCCGTGGCTGGCAGACGGAGCAGGTTCTCAGCTGAGCATACCACCACACGGCTTCTCATCCCCGACATGTTGTGGGAAAGTCACAGATTGGAGAGGCACATCGCGTGTCACCAGTGCACAGCAGTTCAGGATAAGCTGTGTTGACTGAACATTTGTACGAGCCTTGATGGATTCCCAGCGCCTGCCGCTGTTGAATGGACTCGGAGGGGCAGAGGCTTCCGATTTTGATGATGAAACTTGGTCTTTTCATGTCCCCTGTGCAGCTGGCTAAAGGTCAGAGCTTGCTCCTCAATATTAAATGTTGACAGGCGAGACATAAAATCACTTTGGTGCCGTAATTACAAAAGGACACACAAGTGCGACACTACTGAAGTGTGTGCGAGTTTTCAAAAAGTCAAAGATAAGACCGGGAATAGGCAACTGATCATTGTTCAGGTCACAAACAATTTAACCTCTTCAACCAGAGGGACACTTTAACTATTCACTAATGCCAACAACAATGTATCCCTTCACCTTCTATACTTGCTTTACTCAGATTAAGGTGGAACATACGTACTTACATACATATGTGTGTGCGTGCGTGCGTGCGTGTGTGTGTGTTCGTTCAGTGGCACTTCGGTTGCCAGTCTAAACACTGAGCTGGAGTTGGGGCGCCCTCAATGTCCCATGTCTACAGAAACAGTGAGGCTTTAAAACTTGGGCTCTATGAGTCAGCCAAAAAACTCACAAGGAAAAAAAAAAAAAAAAAAAAGAAGAAGAAAAAAAATCTACTGCAGTCCTTCAGTTTCCATGGAAACGAGAACAGATTGGAACCACATCTGGTAACCATTTCAGTCTTTGCAAGCAGAGGAAGAAAGAAATTTATGAGCAAGGGGGAAAAAGACAAATATTTTCTGCAATGCAAAGCAGAAAGAAAGCGGAGTCGAGTTACACTTGAAAGTGGGTGAAAATATTAATTTTATGGAGGGCCAAGTCAAGAGTTTTTCAGCATTAGCTGGGGCGTGTGGATTAAGCTTGTGGAGAATCACTGGCTGGGGAGATATGTACATTAACCACATACATAAACTGGCTCCAGAAACAAAGACGAGCCAGCTGTGCAGCCACAGAGAGAGATTTTAATTTATTTTTTTTTTCATTCTATTGCAGTGTCCACAAATCTGCATACAGGTTCCTTCTCGGAAGGCTGCATTGTCAACGACAGTGTGAAGTTTGATGTTCCTTAAGCGAAACCCAGCTTTTTGAATCACTGTTTGATATCCACATGGTTCCCTTTGCAGCGAGGTCTCTGAATATGCCTCCGCTTTTCTGCTTCCGAGGTGGCCGGCGGAGGTCTGAAAGAGAAGAAACACGGTTTTTGCGTCTCTTCGCCCTGTCGGCTCGCTGTCTGTGAGAAACGCTGTCTAATTGCAGTCCTTCTTACACATTAAACGTTGTTTCTCAGCCCTGTGGAAATGCAGTAACTATGAAATGACATTTACTGGAAATGGAGCTGGTGCCTCGCTTGAGCCAAAACCACTGAGAACTGAGGTCAGCCTGCAACCGGAATGGAAGAGAGAGCGAGGGAGAAAAAAGAGGGTTAAGTAGCGGAGTCGGGGCAGCACCAGCATCAGATGTGCATTTTATAGATTTCCAGTGACATCTACTTACCCTGCGATTTAAGACTGTCATTATAAGAGACCCAAAGACTTCCCTCTGTGTTGGCACTGAGCTAAAATAGACCCCCTTCTTCATAATGCACAAATTAAGACCCACCGCACATCAAGCCGACCTCCCAAATAGATGCTCAGACAAGCTGTTGAGAAGCTGAAACTGGGTCACAAGAGCAGAAACTCAAGCTGTCCCAGTTTGAGATGGATGGAAACATTGGGCCAAGTCTGGGTGGGTTCACAGGGTCCACGACCTGTCATAGCTTACGCTCGGGCTGCAAGACCCCTAAAATGAAACACCAGGTGATTCGGGCGCTGAATTGAAAAAAAAAAAAAAAAGGCCTTTCTAGCTGGGGACAGCTTCTGTTGTGTAACGCTCGCCCCCTGGTTCCCTTCTACAATATGCAAATCCCAGTGATTGACAGATTTATCGATTATACCACACTTCACCTCTCTTTAAGTCGTCCAGGTAGCAGCAGCAGTATTTAGCCAGTTAAAGTTCGTACGAGCGAAATAAGTGAAATTGTGAACAAGTTGTATCACACTGCCGGGAGAGATGTGTTTGTTGTGGTCTGTCTCTGTCCTGTCGAGCTTGGAGGCCTTTAAGTGTGGACTATGCATGTCCTTCTTGTGCATGGGATTTCTCTGGGTACTCCACTTTCCTCCCAAAGTAAAACTAATACACAACTCTAAGTTGGATTGGCTCCAGGGGCCCTCTACACTGAACAGGATAGAGCAGTACATAACACGGATGGATGGTTGGGTAGATGGATCGTCTAGAAGTCGTGTGCATGTACTAGTGATGACGCTTGCTCATGTGGGGCTTTCTCTGTGAACGTGCAATGAGATGGCTTTGCTGTAATTGGCAATGTTTGCATTGCTAACCAGCCTGCCTGCCAGCCAGCTAACCACAAATACAAGAAAAATAACTTTCCTCGCCTAAAAGAACCTACAACCAACTCTCCTTCACCTCACATCCCAAAACACCTTCATTAAGTTGAATTGAACATCTTCTGGGATCTGTCTGAATTAAGTTGCTGAGATGTGTTAGATAGAAGTTTACACTCAGAGCAGCCATAGATTGCCTCAGGACTACAGACCCCTCTCTCCAAGATCTGATTTGCCAGAACATTACAGTGAAGCCAAATGCGGATGGATATAAACCAAAACGACGACACATTTTGAAGCTCTTTTCAATCCATTCAAGGAAAGTAGGCGGCAATTCCTCAAAATGTCTAATGATAAAATTGCATTGAAGAAAAAAAAAAAAAAGAAGGCATGATGGGTGACTCTAATCATGCACCCTTTCACAAACACTCCATTGTTGACCTGAAGTTGGTGCCAGTGGACGGACCTATCGGCTTTGTGCTTCGATGCGCAAGACTGAAAACTCCTACTTCCCCCTTCCAACTCACGGCATCATGGCGGCCTGCTCGGAGCCGAGCTGAGGTATTGTTATTGTAGCTGCGTTAAGGGACGAGGCCGAGTTTTCTTCATGACTACTTCTGTAAATATGGTAATACAAATGAGCAGGGTTATCCAAAAATGTGAATAAACCACAACCTCTTTTTTTTCCCTCTCCATCCAGATGGAGTTTTTTTCTTTCTTTTTCTTCCCCCTCACATGCAGGGGTGTGCAAACAGTTGTCTGGGACTTCAAATTGGCCTGGATTTTTCCCCCTTTGTCAGCATAATTTCAAGGAATGAGCGTATTAGCGGAGAAGATTTGGATGGCTAATAGAAAGCAGATCAGTCACATGTTTTCCTTTCTTTTCCTTTCTTTCACTCTTTTCTTTTTCAAATCATCTCCCCACATTTGTCTGGCAGCCTATTTTTTTTCTCCGTCCCCACTTTCCCTCCCCCTTCTGTCCTTTATTACCTCGCACCCATCCATCCGCTAGCCGTGCAGCGGAGTAGGACTGCGGACTTCATAATGTGGCTTGAGGTTTCAGCTTACACATAATCCCAAAAACCGACCCAAAGTTCCTCTTCTCTCTCTCTCTCTCTCTCTCTCTCTCTCTCTCTCTCTCTCTCTCTCTCCCTCTCTCTCTCCCTCCCTCTCTCTCCCTCTCTCTCCCTCTCTCTCAAGTGAAAAACCTCCCATTTCCAGGGAAAGAGACTTCATACAAAAGGGAAAGAAAAA
>OMNM01065924.1:0-17186 GCA_900302745.1 Parablennius parvicornis | reverse complement strand
CAGAGTTCTGTGTGTGTGTGTGTGTGTGTGTGTGTGTGTGTGTGTGTGAGAATGAAACATAGTCTATTACAGAGGCTATTTGGTGTTTTGTTTTGTTTTTTTTTTAATACACATTCTTCCTGCAGGAAGTGATGAAGTGGAGACTCAACGTGTGGTAAACGTTTTCCTCCCTGAACACCGAGGATACTTTGTGCAGCATTTGGGATATTTCCTGGCGACGTTCCTGCTGCTGGCGTTCATCGTTGTTGCTGTCATCATGCTAACTCGGCGACGCAGGAAGAGAGGTATTGGGTTCGCCTGTCCACACATAACTGTGTGTGTAACATGTGTGTATGTGTACATTTGCACACATGCAGTAAATGCGTGTGTTCATGGCTTTGTAACTGGTAGCACACTACTCTTCAGGGACCAGACCTCCATTGTAAAAAATACAAAGTGTCATGTGACCCCTTTTCCTGTCACTGATTGTTGATCGATCGGACAAACCTGCTTCAGGGACATACACTTTTGTACTAAATCAGTAACAATGACGCTCATAAATCTTGCTTGTCTGGCACTGAGGGTGAAAATTGTGCGGCTTTCACAATGATAGTTCCTTCTGTCCATAATTTTAGGGGTGAACTTGTGGTTTTACAGTCTAAGGGCACAATTGGGTCAGGGTTGAGGTTGTAGCAGGATGAAGGTTGGATGCTCGTTATGAAGGGCCGAGGAAATGCTTTATGTCAATGGGAAAGATGCAAATCTCTGCATGTGCAAACGTGCAGCATGCATGCATCTATGTTTGTTTGTTTATATGTATGTTTCCCTTTATCCTATTTTATTTGTTTATTTACTTACAGAGATGGAGTATGAGCTCGGGAGATCTGATCGGTAAGATATTATCACTCAACAACTCTTTTACTCTTTCACATTAAGACTCATGGTAACTGGAAGAACACTTCTTACTGTGCAGGGTGAACATGGCCGAAGGAGAAGAAATAGCATTAGACTGCACAGAGATGAGAACCTGTAACCAAGAGCCTTTGAATTCAGGTGCAGTGAACCTCACACACATGCGTGCTGCAAATGAACATCACCACCAAAAACACTTTGTCACTCTGTTTTTTTACGCATGACTCTTTTTGCAGACTACAAAAACAATCTACTGAAAGAGAGAGACTGGGCGAAAGACTGCAATAAGGGTGAGTAACCATTGCAGTCGCATTCGTATAATGCTGACGACAAGCAAGAGTACATACTGAGGTGTCTTTCTATGATGTCTTCCTTCAGAATTTGATGGGAAGATGTGGAAGTGAGTGGGATGTTTCTGAGATGCTGCTGGCAGGTCCAGAGCGAACACCAGAAGAGTAAAGGACTTTGGAGAGAAAAAGAAAGGGTGGAATAAAGGGAAACCCAGGAGAGGACAGGAGGAATGCTCCCTCTGCTGTAACCTTAGCACACGAAGCTTCTTCACTAAAATGCATCATGTTTTTACTTCATATTGTCTTTATACTTTGCATTTTTAGATCATTATTAGGTCTTTGCTCAATGCAATATTTGGTTGGTTTATGGTAAATATCAGGCTTGTTTATTTTATCAGTTTATGAAAAGTATTTTTATTAATGCATGCTGTTTATTAAGATATGTTTTCTCATACTTTGCATGCTTACAAAGCTTAAAACTCTTATGACGCTATTTCCTTTTTTTGGCACAAATTCTGCTTTACTGTCACTCTACAAGGTATTTCAGTGTCTTTATAAGATTAATTTACTATATTTAGATAACTTCAGAGAGTGTTTTGAAACAAGAGCTACACATATCTCGCATTTTTGTACTAAATTCAAATGTAATGACAAAGCTAAGATTTGCTCTCTTTTTCTTTTACATCATATTATTTTGAATTTTCCTTCAAAATTCTCATAATGTTTTACTCAAATGATTATACAATGTACAATGGCCTCTTGAACGACATCTGCTTATGATTAAGTTTTGAGAAATATCTAATTAAATAATTCTCTTTTATGATGATGGACTAAAGGCTCAGTCTGTGAAAACTCAGGAAAAATTAATGTTTTAATCATCTTAATGGAATGGAGGAGTGCACATCACAACCCGGTCTATAAAACACTGAAACGTCATTAGTGACTCTGCTGGTCAATTTTACAGGTATATAACTGTTATAAATGGCGTGGCTAACAGCTCCTTGATACACTGCCGGAAGAAGAGTGTATCATCACCATCAGTCATATTAAATGATAAAATGTAGTCCTTGTCCCGTTTGTTCCAATCTCTTTCTGCACTCTGTGTCTCTCCTGCTTTCACTGTATGTACTGCTGGTTTTCTCTAACGAAGGACTTCTTTTAATAAAAATCAAAACAGTAGCAGCAGAGTGTTTGTTATTGTGGGAGGAAGCTCCATGGACCTTAGCCCTCATGGCTGGTTATTAAATATGTAGGAAATTACGATATAAGGTTGTCATGAATGTGAGTAAAGGGACATTTAAATTGAATTGCTTGTGAGTGATTGAGGCAGAAAATAAAATTTTTTTTGAGGAAGATTCTGTCGATAGTCATTGCAAACTGTCAAGACAGAAAAGTATACATCTCTGCAACTCGTGAAATATATTACATGTTAAAGAAAACACTATAGGAACCTCTAATATTAATGGGATTATTACATGTGAATCTTGACCATTTTTAAAGATTATTTTTAAAGCAATAGTCATAATTTTGTAGGAGAATTAAGGCACATTTCTTTGCTATTGTTCCTCAGCAGTAAATATCGAGAATAGTAACTACATAAAACACCTGCTTCACTTATCTGATATTACCTAATATTGTTTTTGCATAGTAACTGTTTATGTCAGAGCATGTTGAGTGTATGGATGGTAACATGTGTGCAATGAAGTACAATTTGATTATAAATACAATATTTGAGTATGCAGAGATATAAATCACAAATCATGGTATCAACTGTTTCTGATCTTTATTTCATGACATGATATGCAATGTGTATTCATAAAAATAGTATAAATGCAAAAACAACTGACAAATCATTAGCATCCAATAAATAAATAGATAAATAGTCTTTATATTTTACTTTTTTTCATTTTTGCAGCTTTACTCCATGCACAGGCATACAAAAACTTTTGTTCTCACAAGTTATTCAATCAAACCAATTACACTTTCACTTAATTTGTAATGTATAAAGTGTAATATCTGCAAATAAATGTAGTTTACAATTGTTGGACAACATATGTCATGTAATCTGTGTTTAAAAGTTATAGACCACTATTGAGCATGACCACAAATGAATTGATATTCAAACCACCACAAAAATCAGGGATATTTTTTGAACGAATGCTAAACTTGTTTTGTGAACCATGAGATTTTACAGTTAACAAATGGAAACGTGGTTGTCTGTCTTACTGTGTTCAACCTGTGATGCCCTTATGACCTGTTCAGGGTGTAAAGAGTCCCGCGACCCTGGACAGGATAAAGCAGTATAGAAGATGGATGGATGGAGAATCAAGTTGGTAAAAGGCATCCCATGACCCTTAGATTTTTGGGGGGTTATGCTTCATTTGAATCGCTGGCACCCATGAGAGGAGACCTTTACTATCATAGGTTGTGCACAGTAGGGAGAGGTTTGTTGTAGCTTTTAAGGATTTAATAACAATAACAACAACAACAACAATAATAATAATAATAATAATAATAATAATAATAATGAAGGAGATGTGAGGGCATGTGTTATATTATAAAACAATTATTTATGGCTCGTTACACTATTTTAAAACACATTGTGTTTTTCATTCGTTATTGTCTCTTTCATGAAATCAAATTAGATAAATATTGACTAACATTGCAGGTGCATTTCTTCTGCGGCCATACTCTGAATGAATGCAGTGAATTGATTTCATCTTAAATCACCTGAAATATGAAAGCGGTCGATAATAGATTATTGATTTAGAGAAGAAAATAGGAAGTCTCCTCGTGTCTCGAGTCTGGTGCGCGTCCTCTTTGTCTCGCGCCCCTGCCTTAAAAGCGTGCGGCTGTTATAAAAGGCGACGGTTCGAGTCCTGCGCGCGGCTCACACACACGCCACTAGATGACAGCACCGTCTCACCGAATCAGCCCGTGAAAAATAGCAATATTCCCAACTCCATATCGCAAGGATGTGGACTGTCCCTTCCTGTTTTAGTGCCGAGAGAGCCACCGTACCGACTCACACCGGAGCAGGAATACGGGCGCTCACAACGCGATTATGTCCGGATTTTCACGGTGTTTCTCACAGAGACGGAGCCGTCGTTCCCCCCGCGGGCTGCACAGGTTTCTCTATTAGATCCCGCAGTTATGTTATTCTGCGGGTAGCTGGTAACGTAGCAGGCCTGTTTACTGCGCTGCCAACCCTTGTTCCTTTCCTGTGTCAATGATTGTCCTCCCCTCACTCTCATGGCGGAGACTAAAATAATATATCACATAGACGAGGAGGAGACGCCTTATCTGGTCAAACTCTCGGTTTCTCCGGAGAAAGTCACCCTGGCGGATTTTAAAAATGTCCTCAACAATCGACCCGTCAATAGCTACAAATTCTTCTTCAAATCCATGGACCAGGATTTCGGGTGAGTGGCCGCCCTCGGTGATTATTATTAGCCGGACTGTTTGGCTCATTCGCTATTTCTTGCTGCTCATAACAGGCCCCGATATCACCGACTGCAACAATCTTACATGTGTGTGAACTGCTCACCTTGCGTGTGTGTGCGTGTGCGTGTGTTTGTGCGTGTGTGTGTTTGCATGCTCCTGGCACCTGCTCATTATTCCAGGCTTCCCTGTGCGCAGTGGAGGAGACACACGAGTGTTTGAAGTGATACCAGATCCGTCCAGAGCCCTTAATGACGCAGCCCTGCATGCATTACACACAGCCAGACCCCTCGTGCTCCACATATTAGTGTCAATATAATAACCGTGTAGAGTAGAAAATGCCCCAAAGCATTAATGTTCAAGTTCCACCCCTGTGAAAATCTCTGTTATTGGTGTCATTTCACCTTCTTATTCTAATATGTTTTTCACTGTGGATGAGAGAGACGCGCAATAATATCTGAGGAAGTTGCCTTTCATTGCTCACATGTGCACACAATAGATTGCAGGTGAACCCCGGGGGAAAAATGGGAACCACATGCCAGGGATTGTGACTATAGCAGCATCTTATCACCTTGTAATTGCCCCCATCGTGATAATCCCTCAAACAACACTCCCATCTTCACACCCGGGTTCATCTCAGTTTCCTGATTCAAATGGCATTATAGTAGTATCACTGCTGTAAAATAGAACGGACAGCCTCTGCATACTTGTTTGTCCTCCCTAAGAAAAGCATGTAGGTTTAATAAGGCGTGCTGAACAGGCAAGGGTTTTCCATCTCATTGCATGGCGTCATCCACTTTCTATTGTTAGGATATAGTTAAATAGAAGAGAAAGGTTTTATTGTCATCGAATACTGTACGGCAAAAATAGTTATCAATCATACGTCACTGTAGTGTGACATGTTATAACAGGTCATTCGTACATCTTAACTAATGCAAGCAATTTAAGATGTTCACCTATAAAAGAATCTGTAAAAACCTCAGAAATACATGCATGCATTTAAATTGCAGATAGCCCTAGAGACAAGGCTTTTTTTTAGTCATTTGTTTTTCTATGCAAAGGTTACTTTTTATTTTTGAGTTATTATTTAGGACATTACAGCATTTAACCACATTGTGCATGTTGTGTGAAAGATGTTTGTTAGTGGGGGGATAACAAAACAATCTCTTTTTACAGACCTTATTTGATTACCTTTATTGCATTTACTGCGTGTTGTTCAATCTGAGCACAACCATAGAAATATCTTGTCTTTTCTCCTCTTTCTCTACTTCTCTCTCCGTAATCCCATCATGGAGTTCAGGAGTTACTCCAGAGCCCCTCCGTTGTCTTCGTCTGTGACATCGGCTTGTATCAGGCCTCTGCTGAAGATGACATATTTGTGTCAGGGCTCGCTCGCTCTCATTCCACTCTGAACAGTCACACACAGGCCCCACGTACATTCAATATCCAGCCCGGCCATCGTAAACACGATTGGAGGAAATGCAGGAGCAGGCAGTGTCTGCAAGGCCAAACGTCACACATTTCCACTGCAGCCCGACCTTGTGAGGGAAGCGGGCTCTTCCTGGTGGCGAGCTCGGCTTTAGTACGGCGCTTTGTCCCCCGGCCCTGGCTTCCTGCCTGTCTTGCACCGCAGGGCCCGGGTCGCTCGTTGGGCCTCAGGTGATCGACAGGCAGATTATGGAAACAAACAAAGCGTGTTTGCTCTCTCCACATGGAGACACGACTTCAGGTTGCCGAGCGCGCTGCTACGTTGGCCCGACCGTCTCCGCATGTGCATCGTGTTAAATTGCACTGTGGGCCGGTCAGTGTGGAGCACAATGCTTCCTACATGGAGCTGTTACACACGGATGATAAAGGCATCTCCAAAAGCATTCCTGCCTTTGAGTTAGGGGCGAATATTCAGGCGCAGTGAGTGCCGTATGGTACTGGCACAGTATGGAAGCGAAGCCCATTCAAAGGCACAGAGGAAAGCAGCGCTTTGTGGTAGCCAGGCTGGCTGTACTGCATACACGCAGACAGTATGGCTGCTGGAGAATTAGCAATGGAGGACTAAGAGTGCTGAGTACAGAGGGAAAACATCAAATCCCTTGCAGTTATAGACAGTGTTTGAAATGTAAATGAGCAGTCAGCGCAAGGTCCTCTGTAGTAGACCCCCTGCTGAGGAGGAGGAAAAAAAAACAAAAAAAAAAAAACAGCCATTTTCTTATGGGAATTCTGGACCACATTTGTGCCGGCCATATCAGCTCTTTAAGCAGTGGCCACACAAATTTGATAAACGTTTGGTCCCCCAAACACCCCGGCTTTCCGCAGTGTACGTGTCATTTCGACTCCCCGTGGAATCGAAGGGAATACGTGTAACCCAGCGGCTGTGGCATTTCCATTCTCACAACAGAGCACAGCAAATTGAACGACACACGGATCTTGTTCAGATTACATACTTCGGTTTTTTGTTGTTGTTTATGTCAGTAATATTCATTCATTCATTCATCAATATTCATAGGACAGGAAGCTAATTGAGGCGGGGATGTTTTGAAACAACCCACTTGGTTGTTGTTGTTGTTGTTGTTTTTCCCTCCCAGACACTTGAAGGTGATGATACGGCTTTTCGTCATTGCCACTGGTGGTGAGCGGGTTTGAGACCTCACTATAATGCAAGTCACAGAGGCACTCTGGAGCTGAGGAAGCAGCCAAGCTGGAGGTCTGAAAGAAACAGCCTTGTTTGTGCCTCGAAAAACAGGGGGCTGGTGGAGGGATGTATTCCTTGTGCTGAGAAAGTGATGCTAAACCAGCATAGTTAGAGGACAAAAATCTGCCGCAATGTGCTCTGAATTGTTTTTGCAGATTCTGACAGATTTTAAGTTTATACTGCATTTTGGTGTCAAAGCATCAACTGCAACACTCTGACTTGGAGAGTGATTGTATAATACGTGTCGTATTGTGGCATTAGAAACTCCACTAGAACACCTGAGCCTTGTGATTACGAAGCCGTACAAATCACACACGTCGTATGCACATAGTCATTAACAGCTTCCTGGATGACTAAAGCTCAATTAAGGTGCTTACTGAGAGAGATTCTGTGTCATATTAAAGTCTATCTATTCACCATCTTATTTGACTACAAATATTTAGTTTTCCTGTTTATAGTATTATTAGCATCAACCCACCAAAGTGCTCGGCCTGCTGGCCGGCGTCTGGCCGGCACATTACCCGGTTCCCTCCTCTGTATTTCAAAGCATAAACAAACATGTCTAATCTTCCCCAGCTACCCAAATATCTCCAGCAGTGAGTGGAATATTCGGCCGATCGCCGGGGTAAATCTTGTGTCATTATCCTGTGAAATCTGTTAAGACCTATTTAATCTGTCAGCTGTAAGGAGTCAGATCTGTGACAGTGGCCCACACCAGACGCATGCCTCTCTAAACAGAGCTTATGTGTCTATTGTGAGTGTGGGTTTCTCTGTGCTTCTACAATAGAATAGAATAGAATAGAATAGAATAGAATAGAATAGAATAGAATAGAATAGAATAGAATAGAATAGAATAGAATAGAATACAAATGCTTTATTAATCCCAGAGGGAAGTTCTTGAAACCTCGAAAGTTCACCAGTAGTGCAAGGACTGATCCTGACATCAGATGGACGCCATTAAAGACGTCATCTGTTATCACTGGAATCGTTTCTTGGTTCGCTTGGTTTCACTTCTCGCAACTAAGATACAAATGCTTTCTGCATAACACATCTTCCAGAGACCAGAAAATTCAGTCGCGTGAGTGTAACCGCCCGCCTCGTTCCTGGCAAACATTAGGAAGAAGCATTTTATTTGTACAGGCCACTCCCATATCCTCACAAGTCACCTTACATCTGGTGGTGCAGCTTGAGAGAGAGGATGCAAACACTTCCTACCTAAAAAGCAACCGGCAGACTCCGGCCGTCGCCTCCCTCCCCTTTTCCTCCCCGGGGTGGAACATAGCCCCTGCCGCAGCCTCTGTGGTTGTCGGTTCCAGCCACGAGGCTAACGTTATCGCCGTCCACCACTCCCGGCACTGCGGCTCCCCACAGCAGCAGGGCACACAGAAAACACAACTGGCTTGGCTAATCATTTCAGTAGCAGGGAAGTTCTGGCAAACAAGAAGTGGAAAATAAAAGCCCCGGAGCCTCTGTCAGAGACACCCCTACGTAAAATCTTCTTAGGATTTCCTGCTGCTCTGGAGTCGTGCCTCTCCCTTTTCATGTACCGTGTTCAAAGCCATGGGGCTAATATGGGATCTCCACAGAGTTTCAGAATTGCTTGGTTGTGTCAATTTGGGTAAAATCCTTGTAGAAACAGCATATATAAAACATGTGGTAATAGAGGAATCGGCTATATGCGCGAGGACGTTTCAGCTCCTTGACCGTGTCGGCGTACCAGATGCTCTTCTCCTGCCCCTTTTGGCGTGCAGCGAGCCTGATCGGTGTGACACAGGACGAGCAGGTGTGGTGGCAGGTTGCAGCTGAACTGTGTCCCCGGCAGGTCAGGGGGTAACTGTGAGGTATTTTTGAAGGGAATTTACAGCTCGGGGCGAACTCACTGAAGAAGCTTCTCACACCAGATAGCTCTATTAATACACACCTCTGTGCTGTGATGGCTTGTTGTGGCTGCAATCAGGGTTTCCCTACCTACACACTCATGAAACATTCGCAGGTATACATTTTCTTTCTACACACCTGTCTGTTAATCTTATTTCTGTCAGTCTATCCTTCCTTCCATCGACCTGACTGTCCTTCCTACCTTGCATATTGACCTACTGACCCTTCTACCTACCTACTTTCTTATCTACCTACTTACATACCTAATCGCATATTTATGTACCTATCTACCTGTCTGTCTGTGTCTGTGATTCATGAAACATGCATACCAACACAGTCTTGCTATTTCTACCTCATTACTGATTTATGGCCCTCTCCTTGCCAGGTTGAGTAGTCTTCATCACATTGTGCTTGGAGTAACTAGGTGAACAGCCATGATGTCCATAAATCACTTGACGGGACGCGCAGAGCTTACTTGCGCGAGCTGGTTGAAAGCAAAGTGGAAAATGTGACTTTGAAAGCCTGAATGTCGCC
Organism: Parablennius parvicornis; assembly: GCA_900302745.1. NCBI lineage: Eukaryota > Metazoa > Chordata > Actinopteri > Blenniiformes > Blenniidae > Parablennius > Parablennius parvicornis. Next base: position 7,466 of record OMNM01065924.1, on the reverse strand, counting down.
GAGTGTGTGCCACACATGGACAGGAGCGAAAGTGTATCCAGGTTGTGTGGTGTTGAGGTAACTTTGTGTCCCACTTCTGCTGCGCTCGCCTAAACCATATCCGTCTTGCTTTCTCCCCAAGGGTTGTCAAAGAAGAGATTTCCGATGACAACGCCAAGCTGCCGTGCTTCAACGGGCGAGTTGTGTCCTGGGTAAGTGAGATGGATGGTGCACGCACGCACGCACGCACGCACGCACGCACGCACGCATGCCGGCCCGGCGCTCGCCTGCCCTTGCAACCTCAGCTCGAACCAAAGACATGTGAACACTCGTAGATCATGTGGTGATAGCCATGTGACGCCTCCACAGAGGCTTTCAACCACCTTTCAGCTGTTATATCATAAAGGTGTGGGCAACTCCATTAAACTTAGCCACTGTTAAAAAGTGCAATCAGCCTCAGCAAAGTGAAACCGTTCACTTCTACCTGACTGCGAGTTACTCTATTGACTTATGCAGCTCTGAGGTATTTATAGAAGATAAATGGCACAGTGAGACTGTGTTTTCCTACTGGGAATTCATAGTGTCACTTGAAATGAACCTGTCTATATTGGAGGAGGGTTTACATCTTAATCATTACTGTCATAGGAGACAGTGGACACGGGGTAGAGCCGTGGCTCTGAGTATTGACAGAAAGCTAAGCATGAGGATGTATACGTTTGATTGACAGTGCGTGTATTCAGTCTACTCTGGTTTTTTAGAGATCCGTGTGGATGGACTTTATTGATCTCTACGGGGAAAGTCATAACTTTCCCTGCCTCCATCCCCCGAGAGGTCAGAGGTCAGAGCTCCACAGTAGTGGCTGATGGCTTGTTAGAGACTGGTCCTGCTCAATACCACTTAATTAGTGTCGATGCTTATTTACAACACGGCTTGAAGTCTTAACCCTGCGTTTAAAAGTGGGCTGTCTACAGCACAGAGGTGTCACTCCAAACCTGTGCATCTTCATGTTTCATCACATTTTATTTTAAGTAGGTCATCCTGCATGGACTACTTCAAGCAGTTTCCACTCTTCATCTAGCTGTTGATGTAGCTGTCTATACACATCAGTGTTCTAGTTTTGTCTTTTTTTTATTCAAATATTTTTGGGAATTTATATTGAATTTTAGCACACAAACATGATAGGTTCCGATAGATGTTTATATTTCAAAGACAATTAATTGCTATGGGCAATTTCAACCATTTTTCATAGTAGTACTATAATTTTGGTGAAATAATGAATTAGTTAATGATGATGATGATCATGATGATTTTTCAATCTAGTATTGAAATTAATTTGATTGATTGATTCACGTGCCTGTGAGAAGGTAAAACTCATTCCTCAGTCCAAAGCGATGTCTTGTTTCGCACAACAAATCTCTAAATATCAACTTTACTAGGGTTTTAACATAATTAACATGAATACTTGCTATGAATAGTATATTACAAAAAAATTACACCAATCACAATATTTCTGAGTAACTTTTGGTTAATCAGTTATGCCATGGAGCTCTCTTATACTGCAATTAACTGACATAAAAGACTTGTTGTTAGATGTGTTCAGGTCGGAAGATCTTTATCAACAATGCTCACTCTTGCTAAATGAAAGCCAAACTAAAGATCTGATTTGTTGTATCTATGGGCTAAACGCACCTTCCACCCTATAAGGGCTGATTGGTGAGGGTATAATAAAAAGGTAAGGTTCCTGGTACGTGGAAATGAAATATGGTCACAAATCCATGTTCTTGTATCATCACTCGAGCTCGGGTTGCAGATTAGATCAAATGAAAGCTCACTGTACGGCTGTGCCAAGCATGAAACACTTAACTTGAAACATATACATGCAGTCATCTCATTCAGTTGAGGAAAAGGGAAGTGAATGAATCATTTCGGTCGGACTAAATGTGAGACTCTAAACCTGATCGGAAGCTTTTATTTAAGGTATGTGACAAGTCACCTCAGGAAGAGGAGAGAAGGAAGGAGAAATCGATTGGAGATACAGACTAGTGTCCCCCTGCGAGGCTTCATCTTTGTCATTGTTTAGACGAAATCATGGAACGATGAATAAATTTAATTTTTATAAAAGGTGGAATTTTCTAATTGTAATCTGGAGTTAAATTGAATATCAAAGATCTGACGAGGACAGATTGAAAGCTATGAAATACTGCAATATGTATGATTATGTAAAGCCTTGATTGTTATCAGGGTGTTTGGGTGGGAAGGATTTGTCCCCCTCTGGACTACATATCCCCCTTCTGCTCCTTTACTTCGACCACAAGAGAGACGGAATTGATCTCCCCTGCAGAGTGAGCGCTTATTATTATTTTTGTCAGTATTTTTCCAATTTTGAGGTTCAACTGTGACACAGGCAGTCGAGCAAGTTGGCCTCCAATTTTGTATTTGGCAGTTTGATCACTGCAAATGTGCTGAAATGCCCTTTTATAAAAATATATTCCACTTATCACCTACCTCTTACAGCAGTCAAAACAGCATCTTTTTATCGGAGACACAAAGAAATTCTCCATTTGGCTGAAAACTGTCAATTGTTCAGGTCAGTTCAGACAACTTTATTGATCACACAAGGGGCAATTCATTTGTAGCTTCCCAGTGTGCATTAATGCAGACAGTCGATCACAACTTGAATAAATAATCCATCAATCTGCCAAGGAAACATTTTAAGCAGGGGACAAAGAGACAGAATATTATAAGTAGCCTACGTATACAAGTCGTAGAGCCAAATAAAACCAGAAAAGAAACCAGATGAATCATATAAGGACAGGAAATTAATAATGTCCTCCAGATAAAATCATTTCAAAGTCAATTAATGTTGAATGTCATGAGAGTGATTTTAGATTGAATGTCACCCTCAATGTGTGAGCAATGTCGGCCCTGTGTCAATTTTATCTTTTTGTAATAGCATTTTAATCAAAGTGTTTGCATAACACCAGCCCCTTCATAACTTATAGCTTAACGTGTTTTGATGTGAAAAGGAAAAACATCTGTCATAAACAATGAGTATTTAGTTTCATTAATACATTTTCCATGTATTAGGTCTAAACATGTTCCTGTTGTGTTGCTTTTGGATGGAAAATCAAGATTTATGACCTCACCCACATTGATCAGCGTGTCTTTGTGATCTTAGCAGTTGTTACCCCCAGCATGAGTTAAATGCCACAGTTTAGATTGTTTCTTGTTTTTTTGTTTTTTGTAACATTCATTTATTTAGCTATATATTGACTATCTTTTAACATTTGAATGTTCTGATTGCGATGATTGATAGCATACCTATTCTTAATTGTGGCTTTTCTGAAACGTCTTTTTTTTCCATGTTGTCTTCATGGAATCATTTGTTGCTGTTGAGCCTTGTGTTATATTTTTAAGCTGGTTTATATAACTCTTTTGTTCTATTGAAAATACATTAAACAAGATCAACCTACTATTGCTGTAAAAGCTGATGTGATCTAAACTAAGCCCGACTCTAGAAAAGCTGCAGAAATAACTATTGTTTTGTACATTGGGAGTCATTAATGCACCACTAGTATGTGAGCTGATAGTTACAGTAACATAAGAATCTGTATCCTCACATGACCAACCCATTCTTACTTAACGGGGTCACTTTAAATCTCAGTTCAGTTTATTTAAAGACGGCTGGCTGGCTGCAGCAAGAAAACAGTCCCTGACCTCTTGTTACTCGACATGAAACAATCTAATGAGCCCCCAGTGTTGTGGGAGCTCATTAGACTGTTTTGGTTCCGATATTTTTATCGGAACCAAAATCTGATTTGTAACTAACCTCCGCTTTGATAGTTTATTGGTCTGCTGTAGATATTATTTTGTAGACTAATTGAATATACATTTTCTACCACAATAAGTTCAGCTGGGAAATGATAGCCTGAGTTCTCGTAATGTGTGAAGTCTCTATTTTTCATTTATTGTGTAATGTGTGTGTGTTTGTGTGTTTCAGAGCATTAGGGTTTAAAATGTTGCGAGTAGTTAGAAGAAATGATGCCACATGCTTTGATTTTTGGTATTTGATTTTGTTGTTGTTGGACTTGTGTTCGCAAAGCATGCACAAATCACTTATATACATTTACAAGGCTAGTGGAGGATGCTCTACTCTTACTTTGATGTGTAGCATCTCTATACTTTTAATTGTTGTTAAAGGATGAATATTAAACCGTCAGCTAATTATTTACAAAAAGATATAAAGGTTGGATACTTAATTAAAAATGTATGTCTTTTCCTCAACTTTGTACTGATGTTCAGCTTTGAAGGACCGCAGCATCACTCAGTATTTATATAAGTAATCTTTTTCATTTTAAACAAAGGCGGGCTGCATTTTTAAAGTATAATGTGTATATTTTCTGTAAACCAAGGACAGGTACTGACATGCAAACTTTAAAGCATCTCTTTTTATTTATTTACTATATTCAGGGTAAAATAGAGCTACATTAGACATGCGCATCGGTTCGTGATGGTGGCTTTGGTGTTGACTGTGAGTATGAGGGCGCAGGTTCAAACCCTGAATCCAACAAACCAACTACGGTACAACCCTGCTGTTTCCACTCCTGTAAATGAAGCAGATGATTCAAGACTTGCCAAAGATGCTCGGTGCTGCGTCGCAGGTTCCCATGATGTTTACTTTCTGCTCAATCATCTGCACGTGCTGCTAGTTTGTTCAGAAATTAGTTTAATTCATGATTTTTGTTGATGAAGGTGAGTAATTGTTGGACCCTTGATTTAAAAAAAAAAAATGTATAGAAGAAAGAAGGAATCCTTTCCCTTCACTGGCTGCCTGTATGTTTTAGGACTCATTCTATTATTGTTTGTATTCCTCAGACCTGCTGTAATCTCACATCCCATTCTGGTTGATCCAAAATCTAGTTTAAACACAGGAGTGATCAAGCATTTGTTGTCTTAGCCCCAAAAAGTTTGTGTCTGCATGTCAGGAGGCTACTTCACTGCTTTTAAGCTCTGCTTCATTTAAAGCTTTGTTTATTGCGTCTTCTCCCTGCATCTTCTCAAAAGCTGTTGTTCTTGGTGAGTCAAAACCTAAAAGACGCTGGTGGGCACATTTTCAAGGTGTCGTGGCTTTTCTTGGTATGAAAATATAAAGATAAAAAATAAATACGTTTAGTAGCTAAGTTTGTTTACATATACACAAATTGAGCACAATTAGTATATGTAATTATACTGAGGACAAAAACATAAGTGTGTTTAGTGCAGCAAGGTTTTGGCATATGAAAGGTTGAAACTGTCAAAACTGATGCATCATTTGGACCTAACTTTCAAAACAGCTTCAGAGCTCAATTCTATTTAATGTTTGCACATGAAAACACAATTAAATCAGTTATATAAAGGTTTCTGCTGATTCAGCATAAAATAGATCCCATTTTTCTTGTAATTTCATCATTAAACAAATATATTTGTTTGTTGGCCGACTGTAATGCATATTTAAATTGACCCCAATTTAATTCAATGAATTTGAAAAGTTAAATATGTTTGTTGATTTTTAGTTGTTTCGCATTGAGGGATGAGGATGGCTCCTCAAGTGCCCGTAGATGTGAATGTGAGTGTGTAAGATTGTCTATCTCTCCGTGTTGGATTGTCAATATGTTCAGTACGCATCAAGCTTTTATTTATAATCAGATGGCGGGATAGATAGACAACTGTACTGGACCTTTCAACAGCTGTTGTTTTTCAATGTTGTTCTATAAATAAATAAATGTGATATTGAACTACAAAGCCAAGATCCCAGGGAGAGACTTTCATTGTTAGGATGTTTCAATCTAAAATCCATGCTGCTCTTTCTTTCCTTTTATTTAACAACAAAATGAAACAAAACACATTTTATTTTAATGCAGCTTTATCTTCATTTACAATTCTCGTGACACCACGGTTCTGGAGTTCACATTAAAATGATCCCTTCATTTGTTAGTCTTGGTGCGGCTGTGTGCTGTAACTTTCACTCCCGAGGCTCCGATGAAAGGACGGGTCAGTGTGCATCCTAAACTCGGTAAAAGCAGTGTGGTCTTTTAAGTTTCTGTTACTTGTGGTTGCTTCTAACATTGTTTACGTTTGGCCAGCAGCATTCTAGTCCTCCTTCCAGCATCTCAAATTTTTTTTTTCTTGTGTGCATTTTTACCCAAGAAGCGTGGCTGCGGTGCGAGAATTTCGGCTCCACATTGTCCGCCGAGTTTGTTTTTGATCTTCTCTCTTCGCACCGTGGTGCCTATAGCACGCAGAAACGCATTTATTATCTTTTGTGTTTCTCTCTTTGCACGTCTGATCTATAATGGATATTTCTTTTTCTTCTGCTTCGTTCCCAGCTGGTCCTGGCAGAGAGTGCTCACTCTGATGGCGGTTCTCAGTGCACGGAGAGCCATCCCGAGCTCCCCCCTCCTCTCGAGAGAACAGGGGGCATCGGAGACTCGCGGCCCCCCTCCTTCCAGTAAGTAGGCTGTTTGCCGCATGTCATATATGCACAATTGCACATGGGCACGTAGGCAGATGTGTTGGAAGTGCACGGCCCTGTGCACTAGGCGACCTTTTTATTTCTCTGCACGCCATGTGTGTTCATCAAAACGAGGAAAACTCGGCAGAGAGATTCATCATCGCGCTCTCGTATGGGAAGTGTAGGTGGCTGGTGTGTGAATATATCACAAAGTATGTGTTAAAGCTCGAGTGTGGGTCCGTGCATGGGCGTGAGTATTTTTCCCACTTGTGTGTATGTTCCCTCCTTCCCACACAGCCATGGAGAAAGGCGTTAGTCCACTCATCTATGTAAACATGATTCGTACGCCGCTGATTCTTGAAATAGCCTTCACAGCATAAACATCTTCAGGCAAATACTGGCACTCAGTGAGGCCCATTGTATCCAGTCACTCAAAGCTCTCATTCATACTCGCTTAATAAAGGCATATGTGGACCAAAAGCATATCGGTGCTTAAAAGCTCAGAAATGGAGATTTTTTTTTTCTTTTCTCGACAGCCTGGCTGCAGTTACCTGAACTCAGGCTTAAAACCGGCAGATTAGAAAACATAACTGCACTTGCTGAGGAGAGGTTCCTGTCTAAAAATAGCGAGAAGGGCTGGGGGGCAGTGGAGGCTGGAGTTGATGCCATTACAGCGTGCAGCAATATGGCCGAGGCTCTATATTGAGAACATGCAATCTGTCATGTCTTGGTGTATCTCTTTATCCAGTGTTTGACATCTCAGCTCGAGTTTGCCCTCTATGGGCTGCTCCCTGCTGTTTTTGCTGTCAGCTGGCCTGATGGTTTTATTGTTCCCAGCCAGCTTTCACTACTGCCACCTTGTGGCTCAAACCACATAGTGCCAACCTCCTTGCCCCACGTCATTTCCACCCTCCCTCTCAGTCTCTCGCTCTTTTTTTTTTTTTTTCTTTTTTTTTTCTATCGCTGCTTTGAGTCAGACAGGCGAGCCTTTCTCTCT
>OMNM01065921.1:1324-13986 GCA_900302745.1 Parablennius parvicornis | reverse complement strand
ATATACGTAGCTAGTCAGAATCTGTTTTATTTGGCAATCATACTTGCTGTTTTATTAATTTGCACAAAGGTGAATGAAATGTCGACCTCTTCTGTGTCAATAACTCCAAAATCCTTCAAGCTTTACTGTTAATTCTGGTAACTGTAATTCATTCAACTAATAATTTAAATACCAAATTAATTGTTTAGTATATCTTTTGAGACTGATATAAGTACATTGGCTATCATTTCTTGTTAAACAGGTGGTGCTCCCGAGGTATCTGATACAGATCAGGTTACATTTTCAGTAAAATAATTAATAACTATCTTTGTTAATTATTAATCATTATCGATAGCCAAACTGCCAAAACCCAACATGAATGGTACCCCGTGTGTAGACTGCACTACATAAATGGTACCATGTGATCCTTATGAGGTTAGAAATCCCCATATCAGTAACATCAGCTGATAAAAGTAGGTTTTAAAAGCCACCCACTGAGCAGCGGTGGTCCAGAAGACGTCTTAAAGATATGAACAAAATGCAGAATGAACTTAATTGACTTCAAACTTCACAACAGCGGTTTAATCAAATCTGAGCATACCGAATGATACAGTGTCATTTGACATAATTGCGTCCAAAACATTGATAAAAAACAACTGGCGAAGCTCCACCAGTTGATGTCACATGCATAGTGATTAAAGCATTCCATAGGATTTAACCACTCCCTCTCTCTATCACTTTATAACGACATCCTCCAACAGTGACATGAGCTAATAAGTTTATTGTCGCCAGGGATTTCTTTGTGAGGGCGTGTTTCAGGGAAGAGACGCAGATTTTAAAGCAACGTAACAGATGCAGAGAAAGCGGCGACCTGCAGCAAAGGGACAGTCATGAGCAGTAAGTGTTTCTAGTTAACTAATGCACTTTAATATTCATCATTTGCTATGACACTTTATTCCAATCTTACAACATTGGCATTTTATCATTTTAACTATTGTATACTGTTAAATATGTTAAATTTGTTTTAAGTGTTTTAAATCTGCGAATGTGACGTGTGCTACAGCCCTCTTGGCCAGGTCATCCGAAAAGAGATCTCCGCCTTAAAGGGTTTTTCCCGGATAAATTAAGGTTAATGAAATAATGAAATCAACACAATCAGTCAGGTTCATGTTGAATTAGACATTAAGGATGCTGCTGTCACACACAGTGAATTAGGAATGTCCAGTTTTAAAGTCAGAATGTGGTAATAACGTTATTCCGCAATTTCTCCACAGAAATTCGAGGCTCTTCGCTGAAATCAAAGTTACAGGCTCTTACAAAGATGCCCAAAAGAATCTTGCCGGCCCAGTCAGACGGAAAGAATCATTCCGGTAACATTAACATGACTTTCTGTTTACACTGAGCACACACACACACACACACACACACACATACACACATGCACGCACACGTAGGTGGGTGTGTGTGACAGTAAGCAGCAGAAATATTCAGAGTATTTTGAGCTGAAACTGTGTAAGATTTTTGTAATTTTTTTATTAAAATGAAAACAGATCAAAGGCCAAAGCTCAGAATAAGATGATGTTTCACATACAAAATTATAAATCATTCAAACATTTTCACATTTGCTAAAACATCAAAAATATGTCAATTTATTTTTTCAGTTCTAGTTAGATTGCAGTTTTTTTGTTGCCTTGGGGATTGTTATTGCTGGTTTTCATGCCTCAGTGTGGTGATGTTGGCTCCAAGTCTTCATGACAGACAGGTGTAACGAGTTTGATGGTTGTTTGTTCTCTGTTAAAAGTGTCTTGTTGCTGGAAGTTTGGAGTGATTATGGAGTTATGTGCTCTGTAACAGTGGCCGTGTGTCTGTGTCTGTCTGTCCAACAGGTGCAGCACAACCTCACCTCAGAATCGTGATGATCGGGAAAACTGGAGTTGGAAAAAGTACAACAGGAAACACCATCTTAGCAAAGAAAGTGTTTGATTCAAAGATGTCGACATGTTCGCTGACGTCAAGCTGTCAGAAGGAAACGGCAGAGATCGGCGGGCAGATTCTGGCGGTGATCGACACTCCCGGTCTGTTTGACACCAAGAGAAGTGAAGAGGAAGTGAAGAAGGAGATCGGCAGATGCATCTCGTTTGCTGCTCCCGGTCCTCATGTCTTCCTGGTGGTCATGCAGCCCAGCAGATTTACCAAAGAAGAAAGAGATACGGTGAAAATCATCCAGAAGCTCTTTGGGGAGAAGTCGGCCGAATACACGATGGTCCTGTTCACTCATGGTGACGACCTGCGGGAGGAAGAGCGCGACATCCACGATCTCATCAATGAAAACGAGGATCTGAGCACCTTCATTAGTCAGTGCAGAGGAGGATACCACGTCTTTGACAACCGAGACAAGACTTCAGCGCAAGTCACTGAGCTACTGAAGAAGATCAACAGCATGGTGCAGAGAAATGGGGGCAAGTACTACAGCAACGAGCTGTTCGAGGAGGCAGAGAGAGCCATTAGGGAGGAGATGATGCGCCTCCTCCATGAAAATTTCGACATGGAGTGTGAAGTGGCCAGAAAACGAGCCGAGGAGGAGAACAAGTTCACCTTTCATGTCCGGAGAGGTGCTGCGATTGGAGCCGCCGTGGGGTTTGTGGCAGGTCCAGTGGGCAGTGCAGTGGGAGCAACACTGGGGGCTGCTGTGGGAGCCATAACAGGGGCCATCCAGAGAAACCACTGCTGCACTCAGTAATCATAAGCTGGTCATCAGTAACCTCTTACAACCCGACAGTTTAATCTGCTGACCAAACACAGACGTCCAGCCAACCACAGAGCAACACTCAGCGGTGAGGACCGGATCACTGAAGCTCCTATGATTGTGTTTTTGTGTCTCTATTCATTAATAAAAAAAAAGTATCTAAAGTCACAGTGTTTCTGTGTTTCTGTTATAAAATACACAGAAAGTTTAGTCATTCGGGTTTCTTCACAAAAAAACCCCCAAAAAAACATCAACACAATGTTGAAGTATGTTGGAGACACTGACTAATACGATAAGATTTACAGTCTTCAGAGTGCTTCTGCCACCATTTTGGTTTGAGTGACATGAGGAACAAAAGGGTTTTTGATATGTAAATAAGGACTGACTGCAGCCTGGGAAACTGGAGCCTGCGTTGGGAGGACCAGTTGAGGACAGGTGTCCAGTGTGATTGGCCAGTTTTGTCAAGAGCAGGAATGATGTTTCACCCATGCAGGTGGAACTACCAAAGGAGTCCTGATATCTGCTCCAGGTGTGATAGAGCCCCGCAGACCCCCACCATCCCAAACTGTGGGCTACAGGATGCGACGCCTCGACACCTGAAGGAATGCAGATGAACGCCGCAAGCCGAGAGAACCGGAAACACAGCGGCCACCACCTCCAGGTCCCACGACACCCACCCAGAAGGAGTGAAGCAAAGGGGCAGCCTGATTGTGGTGTGATGCAAGTGTGGGTCTAGCCCACCTGACCAGGGAACGACAGGGCAGGGTGGTGTAACCAACAGACCCCCAGCAAGGTGCACGACTAGAGTGCACAGAGCCGAGAGCCCAAAAAGGCCCCCTGGGAAGAACCTCCCAATTTATTGTCATGCAGCTAACCCAGTTTTCTGTGACATACCATATGTGGGGATTTCTCTATGAGGACGTGTTTCAGCAGCACAAATATTCAGAGTGAAATTGAGCCGAAACTGGAAGATGTTCGAAAAAATTTTATTGAAATGAAAACAGATCAAAAGCCACAGCTCAGAATAAGATGATGTTTCACATACAGATGTTGAATCATTTATTTTCACAATTGCTGAAACATCACAAATATGTCATTTTATTTTTTTAGTTCTAGTTTACTGGATGAAAACCTCATGCAAGAACATTGAACATGACAATGACTGCAAACCAACTACCACGGCAACAAACCAGTGACTCAACAACGAGCACATTAAGATCATAGGGGGCTGCCTTGTCCGTCTCCAGACCTCGACTCAACTGAAAAGCTTTTAGTTTACCAGCACCAGCCAATAAGGATGAGGGATTTAGAAACGGTTTGAATAAAGGAATGGGCCAAAATCCCTCCTGAACTGTGTACAAGCCTGAAGATACACTACGAGAAGCGTCTCATCACTTTGCTTGCAAACAAGGGATTCTCTACCAAGTACTAACTCATGTTTTGCTCGGGGGTCAAATACTTATTTCCCTCAATAAAATGCACAATATTTTATAACTTTAAGATTGTGTGTTTTTTTATGCATTTGACTGGTATTCTGTCAATCTCCACAATCTGTAAAAAAAACCTTATGAATTTGAGTTTTTTTAATTTCTATTTAAGTGGGAAAACCTACAAATTCAGGAGGGAATCAAATACTTCTTTCCCCTTATGTGCATACATGGGTGCCGTGTGTGTATGTGTGTGTGTGTGTGTGTGTGTGTGTTTGTGTGTGTGTGTCTGCTGGTGTTGCTGCTGTCTGAGAAAGGGTGTGACACCCTGTTCCTTCTCCTATCAATACCTTTTTCATAATTTTCCTGTATGGGGATGCATATTACGTTTAGAAAACCATTACAATATAAATGATAGCCTCTTTAAAGGTAATAAACCTGCAGAACCAGACTCAGAGGTGGAGACATCCTGCTGTTGGACAAGTGGATAGAAGGAGAGAAAGTTATAGAACAGGAAGACAGATTGTGGGAAGGGATTTAAACTATGGTTTGGCTAGGGATTCCCTAATAAATAAAATAGGCACTGAGAGCTCCTGCCTGCCTGCCTGCTTGCATTGGTTTTTAGAATATGAAATAAGGTATAAGTATTAAGTATGGTCTGGAGCAAAAAGCAGAAATGAATAGCAGCAGGACATTCACTGTACCAAAAGTATGAAACACATGGTTTTTTTTAACAGCATTAACCTGGTGACACGCCTTCATCAGCTATTGAAAGTAAAGTCCAAACACTGACAAACATCTGTCATGCTCTGTACCTCGGCTGCCACATAAGGGTGCTGTTTCTTCGCTTTTGGTTTTTCTCCCTTTACTCCTGTCATCTCCAGGTGGGTGTCAAGCTGGCGAGCAGAGTGCTGGCTGGATAACAACCTGATTCAACTCACCTGCGGTGCCAGGTGGACTGGGCTTCAAGACTCCACTTGTCGCTGGACTGTAGTACTCTATCAGTCAGTTTCTGTGGCACAGGTTTTGGGTTTTATGATCATTTGAATGTTCCTGATGAATCCTCCATGTTTCTACCTTCAGTGTGAAGATCTGTCCTGTTCAGCTCAGACCAGCACTCCTGACTCACTCTGATCAGACTCTGGTCAACCAGCCTGCTCTGCTCCCCACAATCCAGCCTTTAATTTGAGAATTGATAGATACTTCAGTATCAATCAGCACATCACTATTGCTCACTGCTTCTGAGAATCTGATTTTACAAAGGATTTCTTTGTTTTCTAATAATCAATCACATAGAGCCTTTATAGGTCTCAGAACAATGCTCTTTCATACTCCTCAGTTTGTTATTTTCCTTCAATGGAGGAAAAATTTAATTTGGGCCGGAATTTTCATTTACAAGATTGGACTGAGTGATGCATTCTCTCTCTATGAATTGCACAGTATTCTCCACAAACAAAAGAAAAACCCAACACTGTCCATGGTCCTGTAATACTCCACCCCTGAATGTACTAAATAAGCACTGATGCACACCATGCCCACTCAATGATGAGACGGGCAAGTTTTCATTTACATGGTCATTAAGCACAAACGTCTATACTTATGGTTACACCATTTTTGAAACATCACATCTCCAGGCAAGTGGCCTACTGTTTCAAAAAGAAAGGAAATCATTTGAGTCAGTCACACTTATGAGGTGCTGCTGACTCCACCTTGACGAATAATGTGTTTGTCTGGCAGCTGTGTGCTTGATGAACTCGTGATGGCTTCCAGGTTCCAGCTGCTTGAAATGTGTTTATGAGTGTTCACCACCACAAGGTGATTGAGTCTCACTTGTCCCATGGTGGGACAGATCCAGATAATCTCCATGAAAACCAACAATGCTCTTTTGGTGGGTGGCCATATTCCAGTGCTCTCCTCCATCCGCCGCCTCACAGACACAAACAGGAGCTCAACCAGCAGTTTCCCAGACTGTAAGTGCATTTAATTTCATATAAACACAGTTTTATATACTCAGTTTTAGTTCTACAGTCCCTTTGTTTTTGTTTTGTTGTGTCAATGACTTGACGTGGGTTCTATACTACGAACATGGATTTTCTCTAATCGAGTTAACTTCAGGGTTAACCCTAGGGTTTTCTGTCCTGCGATACGAATTGTCTTCTGACTAGAATAAATCTACATGGTAACTTACACTGAATGACTAACTAGCTCCGGAGCAGGTTATGTTCTGTACTAAGACACATGTTTTTGCCCAAAACCTCTTGTGTCTTAATTAAGTGAAATTGAGTTATTAAAGTGCTGTCAGCTTATGTTGTGCAATGAAATGCTTTTGTATAATTACACAAAGTTACACAATAAAAGGGATGGCAATGTTCTGCCAGAATTCCTGATGGCTTTTGCTGCAGCAACAGTGTTACTTTTAGCTTTGAATTGTGTTTGAATTGTTCATATTAATAGAGAATTATTTCCTGCTCCTCCTTTACGTAGGCTGCTCCGCAAGGTTTGTTATTGGTCAGAGTTAAAATGCTGCTCCTTTCATGTGACTGTGCACTGAATATGATGGCAAAAGCCTCGGTTGAATTATGGAGTTGATAACATACTTCATGGTACCGTTTATCAAAGATTACACACGTCTGGGTTTGTCAATCCAGATAGTAGAGACAAATATCACAAGTATGTTAATCCTGCTTCATGGTATAGGTCTCTGATCTTATAAAGTGTGATATAAAAGCATTTTATTATCTTCTTGTGGAGTTATATTTTGTTTTGTGGTCCGTTTGTCAGAAAGGTTTTTATTTCTCATAAATAAACCTGCTCACATTCACTTGTGAGTTTTAATGGCCTCTAATTGAACTTTCACAAGGTTTTGAGAAGTAATACTCTGCAAAGACCTGATGTTGTCAAACACATGGACTCCGCCATGTTACTAAGTCTCTTCCTGATAACATCATTCATATTTTTATCTGATTCTCCAACAGGTAAGAAGCTTCCAGACCGCCGGCTGGTTCTGGTTGGAGAAACTGGAGCTGGAAAAAGTGCCACAGGAAACACTCTGTTAAGAAAGAAGGTGTTTCACTCTGACATGTCGTCTGCTGTAGTGACCACAGAGTGTCAGAAGGAAACAGCAAAGTTTAAAGGTCAGACTCTGGCTGTGGTCGATACTCCTGGTCTGTTTGACAACAAGGTGATTAAAGAGGAGGTGAAGAGAGAGATAGGAAAATGCATCTCGTTCACTGCTCCTGGTCCTCACGTCTTCCTGGTGGTGATACAACTCCACAGATTCACAGAAGAGGAGCAACAGACAGTAAATCTAATTCAGAAGCTGTTTGGGGAAGAAGCAACAAAGAACTTCATGGTCCTGTTCACCCACGGAGATGACCTGGAGCATGAAGGAAAGTCCATTGAAACATTCATCAATGAAAATCCAAATCTTCATAACTTCATCCGTCAGCGTTATCTAGGATATCACGTCTTCAACAACAGGCTGAAAAATCCAAAACAAGTACGCAAACTGCTGAAGAAGGTCCATCTGATGGTTGAGAAAAACGAAGGAAGTCACTTCACCAATGAGAAGCTGCAAGAGGCTGAGAGAGCCATCACAGAGGAGATGGAGAGACTTCTCAAAGAAAACTCTAAATTAAAGCAGAAAGAAGCTCGAAGGCAGGCCGAGAGAAAGAATACATTCATCGAAAGCTTCTCTCTAAATGATATGACAGTTCCTGAAGCAGCTGTTAAAGGCCTGTTCGATCTAGGAGAAGTTCTAGTGGGAGCTACAGTGGGAGCTGCAGCTGGAGCTACAGTGGGAGCTGCAGCTGGAGCTGCAGTAGGAGCTGCAGCGTGACCTACAGTGGGAGCTGCAGTTCAACCTGTAAAGAAAGTGGTGGATTCATGCATCAACCAGTGATAATCAGAGCTAATCATCCATCAACTGCATTCTGTCAAATTCACATAACACCAATGAGGAAAGAATCACATGGCGTGAGATTTAATTTAGATTTTTACTCAGCAATCATCTTTTACTAATAGGCTACTAACACTGTGTGGATATAAAGTTTTATCAACTGTAATAATCAAAACCAATCAAAGGTGATTTTTTTGTGTGTCAGAGGAGCTCTGAGCTCAGTTTGTATTCATTATGTTTTACTTTCTCACAGTGTTTAAACACAGTGTGATTGATTTTCTTTGACTTATACGTGACAATAAAGAGATCAGAGATTATAACAGATTTTAACTGAGATGTGTTTTTACTTCTCGACAAAATGCGCATACACAGATCCTTTCATGTTTTACCACTAGTTTCAAAAGACATACAAAACCATAAAATGACTAAAAACATGTAGATCCAAAAAAAAAACTTTGACAACACAAAAGTATATAAAATAGTGCAACAAAATATTTAGGAGTTGTACACAAAGTGAAGGTGCAGGTGTTTGACCACTGGGGGGCACTGCAGGGAGGAGGCTGAAGATGATAAAGGATCGTAGACATGTCTGTTTTCAATGTGGCATTTTTATTTTTTATACGAACACGGTTACAATCTTACAAAACATCATCTCACGTTAATGCGCTCACGCTAACAAAACATAAAGATCTGACTGAATGTGCATCCGCCACCATAAAGCTTAACACCTGCAACCCCTCCTAGGACCTGCTAAGAGCGCCGTGTGCTGCTGTCATTTGTTTGTTTGTTTGTTTGTTTGTTTGTTATATCCGCAGGTCTTTTGGGTTGACCACCCGGCCGATGAAGAGCAGCGCCCCCGACGTCTCATCGCGGATCAGGAAGAGGAAGGGTCGGTCCACGCGATAGGTCAGGTGACTCGGTGGCGAGGCGGTGCTGGCGTACTGGTTCCCCTCCGGCACTGTCTCCATGACAACCTTGTGATTGACGCTGCCAAGCTTGGCGGGCTGAGGCGAGATTTTCTCCAACTCCTGGTTGTTGAGCCAATCAGAGAGACCTACGGAGATGAAGAGGAGGAAGAGGATGAGGGGGTCTTACCAAAACTATGTAGATTTATTAAATTGAGGACTTGCGTTGACAAAATGTTTTATCGAGTTGTAAATAAACACAAAACCACTAAATTCTCAACTGTCAGGCAATTCTTTGCTGTTGACTCCTGTTTGGTGAATTGGATGAGGGAAGTCTAATGTAAGGTTCCTCTTTGAGAGATTTACCAGGACCCATTTACCAGGACCAGGACCCAAAACCAGTCATGATGATGCTGAGGTGAATGTGTTGGGAATGTGTGATGAACGTGCGGTGGGACTGACCGAGCTCTCCAAGCAGTGGCATTAGGTCTGTGGAGTAGCTGAAGCTGAGGACGGGCAGCGTGAGGGACACCTGAGCAGGAAGTAGCGTCATGGAGAGGTCCTGCACGAACTCTGCGGTCAGACTCTCCTCCAGCAGGGTGGTGTTGGCACTCACGTCATCGGGCAGGAAGATGAACATGCTGACGTCGTCCTGCATCTGGATCTGAGCAATCTGATAGGGAGGAAGAGGAGCAGCTCGCCGTCAGGCCGGAGACACGCTTGAGGCAATCAGTGTTGAGAGAGAACGCCCACCGTGCAGCTCAGGTCCGAGTCCACGCCCATCTTCACTGGGTAGTTGTCCTGCTGCATCATGGGAACTTGGACCGGCACTCCTCCATCCAACTGGAAGTTGTCAAGCGCACCGCTCTGACCAAAGCGAGTCGCCCACTTCCCTGGTTACACACAGAAGGTTCAAATTCACTCACGTTCAGCACCCCTCCAAGCCAAGGTCTGTTTTCAAAGCTTTCAACAGATTTCACTGGAGTTCTACAACTGACCAACATGGAGAAGCTTCAAATCTAATATAGATGATGTCAGTGATCCCACAAACCGGCATGCTCAGTCTGAAGCTGATGTCTTCTTTACTATGGAGAATGGGAGGCTTTTAATCAGAACACTTCTATGTAGAAAGTGGTGTCATCTACAAAGAAAAACCTGCAAGTTTCCAGACGTTCTTCTCTGTGGCACTTTTAGTGATAGTACAAATGTTGTAGGATCGTTATACAGTGCCTTGTAAAAAAAGAGGGTTCAAGGTTGTACAATTCCCAAGTAACAGTCGTGAAAAGTGTTCACTATTCTGAGGTTAAAGAAACACTTGTATGTAGATGACACACACTTGTTTTTCTTTTGCTTGAACATTTTCAACTAAACAGCTTGTGTTTGTTTCATAAAGCATGATGGATGACAACAATGTTTTTACGAACACTACACCACCTTTTTCAAAGCCTTCATATCTCAGAAACTGAAGATGCAAATTTGAAGTGTTGCACACTTGTGGGTTGATAGGTTTCTGTAACTACAAGATGTTTGGTTGAATTCTTTCAAGCCAAACAGCAAATATAGCTTTATGTTATTTGCATAGAGATGGATTTGTAACTTCACAGAAGAGAACATTTCTCTCTCCAATAACTTCTACAGTATAAAGTTGTCTATTTCAACGGGTCAAAACAACTAAGAGTGTGGGACAATTCTTGAAAATTTTATTCAGCTAATAGCAATGGCTCACCAGGAAAGACTTAAAACTACTTGATGTTTTTTCAGAAGCAGTCATTGCTTTGCAGTTGACCCTAGTTTTTAAATCAGTCCATGTCCCCTTTTTAAAGCCTCCAAATCTCAGAAGCCAATGAAGATACAAGCTTAACACTTGAGACACTGCTTGTTGGTGACATCAAGCTCATTTGCTTGTACTCATGAAGAAAATTTGGTCAATTTTGGGATTTGTGATATGTTTGCATAACACAACAGAAGGTTTGCTATCAATGCTATCATAATTATGTGTCAAACCCGGCGTATCCACCAGCTAACGAAGCCTTCAGATCTTCAGGGGTGTTTCTGCGATGAGACGTACCTTTAAAGTAGGCAGCGCTCACAGTGTTCACGCCTGAGTTTCGGGGGAGGGGCTTGGCCAGTAAACGTTGTACCTTCCCGCCGGTCTCCTGGGAAACCCAGTCGTTGACGTCTTTTACATCTCTGGCTCCGCCCATCAGCTGCTTGGGACGAATGCCGTATTGCTGCTCAACCAGCGAGAAGAAGTCCTGCTTCAGACGGAGTCCTGATGACAGACCGAATGACGGAAAGCTCAAATCACAAGAAGCAGCAGAAAACCTTTTAAAAGAGGCCCAGTTTACACAATTTCAATTAGCAAGGGAAAACGTTCATTGTATTTTGGGGTTCGCTTCTGAAAACTTAACCTTTTGACAACGGTTTCCCAAGGTGAACTTTTCAAAAATGCTCAAACTCTGTCTCTGTGGACACTGTGAAAACGCATCTTTTCTGAAACGCTGGTCAATCACAACACGGTCGTAGTAAACAGTTCTTCTGCACATGCTCAGTAGATGGACAATGAGAACAATGTTTCCCCAAGAGTGTCAGGACGCTCAGTCCATATTCTCCTAAGATTTGGTAGTTTTATAATTGACAGTCACTATAATAATAGTCCAGTTTGTTTGTCCACACAAATGTCCGTGTTCTCCCATTGTTAATGTTTATAGCGTTTTGTTCTTGATGGCCGTGTGTGTGGCTTCATTACAAAGCAACCAACAGTGACATCTTGTGGTCTGGCAGGCTAACAACATCAATTTCAGCATTTCTTCCTTTTTCCGCGGTATATGTGCAGAACTACATAGTATGCCCATGGGACACATAGAAGTTGTATTTTTGAAAAGTTCCACCTCGGGAGCGGTTTTAAAATGAAGGCATTTCAGTGGCTCTGAGAACCATTGTTGTATAAATGCAACAGATGCACAGAAGATTTTGTCTTGTTCCTGTTTTTCTCTACAGAGCTGCTGTTAGAACCACCACCAGAGGTCACTAGTGGGCTCAGTGGGGGTTCATGTCAGCAGGGCCATTCCGGACTGGGGAGCGATGCTCACGTTTAGCAAGATAAATGCGAGCGGCGGCACTCAGGCCTTTCCCGGCCGTGCGCACCGATGCCAGCAGGTCTTTGAGGGTGTTGTGGAGCTGTGGGTCCTGCAGTGTGTGGTAGCGCAGGGTCCGGTACAGCTGCCGCTCGGCATTCTCCGATACTCCTGCATGAGATCAAGGAGGCGGGGTCAGAGACGGAGGGTCAGCGAGAGGCACAGCATCAATGAAGGTTTAGACTGAAACGCCTTTGAATAAAAAAAAGTCAGAAAAACAGCAAACCCTTCGTATGTCTCTATCATCAGTTCTTGTTTTTACCTTTTACATTTTTATTCAGTATAGATTTTTCTCCATGTTCATTTATAGGGTTTGTTTCATGTTAATTTATGAATTCAATGATAAAATTTGGTCTTTTATTCCAGTTTTTTTCTTTGAATTGAATCAGGAATGATTTATTTATTTTGTTTATGTGTGAATGTATCTTTAAAAAAAAAAAAAAAAAACATTTTTTTCCATTCCCAGTTTATATGTGAATTCATCCATCCATCCATCCATCTTCTACCGCTTATCCGGGGCCGGGTCGCGGAGGCAGCATTGAATTCAAACAAAAATTATTTAAATTTTCA
>OMNM01065920.1:7470-26453 GCA_900302745.1 Parablennius parvicornis | reverse complement strand
TTGTCACATCCCAGCTGATGGATGGACGGGTCAGAACAATCATTCAAAGTGAGTCCCAGGCCTGCCAAAAGCCCCGGACCTGCCAGATCACTATCCATTAGTCACATCATCATCTTGATCTGGGCCTGTCCGTGTCAGCCCGTTAGCTCACGGAAGGAGTGGAGTGAGCAAGCCGGACCAATTTGCGGGTGACGCCAGAGCAACCGTACGTGTGAGGGGATAGTTAAACACAGCTTTCTGGTTTTTATTTTTGAGAGGGATGATGGCACTCTGCTCGCCGTCGCCGGGGCCTCTCGGGCCGGGGAAGTCAGAGCAAAAGAGAGACAACACAGTGTTTTTCCTGACAACAATTGTTATCTTTTGCTGCACATTTCAGCGGCACTCGGTGCAGTCGCCTGAATAGCACAGGTGGAGCGACCTGATGTCAGATTGACAGAGTCATAAATAATGGAAGCAAGCAGGTTCACACTGCCCAGGGACAGCCAGCCACCCAAGAGTGATGAAAGGAGTCCGGGAAGCCCAAGGACACTCATCTAATGGTCCACCCTAACCAGTGCTACTGCCGCACATCTCAATCAAACCTCACGACTGCAACACACACACACACACACACACACACACATACAGAAAGATGATCACATATACGCAGACAGACTAAGGAAAAATATCCCGTCGTGTACATTTGACAGCGAGGAAGATCAAATGCTAAACATCCCCAGACATTCACATTTGGTTGTGGAACATAAAGTTGCATATCAAAGGAGGCCAAAAATGATTAAAGGCAGAGCAAAGTTGACACTGGTCAGCGTTGAGTGAAGGAGCTCCGGGTCCTTGAGAGGGAATCGTACTCTGTGATCATTAGAAGGTCCGTGTGGTGAGTCCAGATGGAGCTGTCACAGTGAAGCATGCCTACACATGTCCTCAGTGTCTGTGGGATCCACAGCTTTGGGCTAAAACTGGGGCGAGAGAAAACCAACATAACCTTCTGCCATAGGAATGTTCTCATATCGATGAATGGACTTATTGCAGGAAACAGTGTCCTTCAGGAGTCGTTGACAAATAACACTTCTGCTCGCAGCCCCGGTGAAGTGCCATTCCTTATAAGTGAAGCGTCTCTTTAGCTGTTACTTATAATTGGCTGTACAGTTATAGCCTTCCCCTGCCAGACGAGTTGATCAGTGTGAGACTCGCGAGGCTCGTAGAGTGTGATCAAACCAGTGTCTGCAGCATCATATTTCCCAAATAACATCACAGTAATTGTACAACATGTGGTAGATCGTAGCTGTTTGTTGTTAGTCTTCGCAACGCACTGCGGTGCCATATATGAGCACATAGATTTCTGAGAAGTCTATTGCGTTTCGGAAACAGATGTAGTCGAACAGCTTTTAGCTGCAAACTGATGGGCAACACCAACGCCATAATGTGAAACTGTACACAAAAGGATCACAACGACATTCCATAATGACAAAACAAGCGCCTAATTATAATACTGAATTGTAGCCAAGCCGAGGATGAACGGAGCTTTTTTTTTCTCTCCAATTAAAATACTACAGACATCTTTCACTGTACCAATACTCCAATGTTTACTCAGAGTCCTGCTTTGTTTTTCCGAAATAATACAAATTGCTCTGTTATTAAACTTTGATTCTTTTATCACAAATGGCTCTTTAATTCAAAGGGGATGTTTTCTGTGATTAGGATTGCCTTCAATTGAAAAATAATCTATAGGTATTAATTCCATTCAAACTAAAAGGTTTACGTCATGAATAATCAAAGGATGAAATGTTAACTTGACCCAGGATCATAATGAAATGTTAATTTCAGAGACTTCGAGAGTCAAAGTGTGAGCCTCTGATTGTCTGTCATCAAATGTAATTTATTGGCTGTGGATCTTTCTTCGATCGTTTTGTAAATTTGAAATTCAATCTAGGTTGACTTCTACGTATGAGGCATGCATTGTGTACCGAGAGTTTTGGGCTAACCGCTAAACACAATGCTTCAAAAAAAAAAGCATCGTTCAGAAAAATTTCACGTTTTGAAAATGGTGTCTGTTTCCACAGAAATGGAAGAAATGGTGGAAATGACTTAGCATGCCACACAAACATACACGCAGGCCAAAACGCTGATGATATAAACACTGAGGGTAGAAAGACAGTAATACAGACAGACGACCAGGAGGGACTGGATGCAAAGTAGCAGCACTTCTGCCGACAGGTCATGTTTTCCCCCTCTTTTGTGGAGATGGAATCGGAATGTTTTCAGATCCACATACTGAGACAAGTATGTGTTTGTGTTGAGTGAAGAAGCTGGAGCAGCTGGAGAAATCATCCAAATCCAATAAAGTTTCTGTCCAGAAATCAAACCCAAATCCAGCCTGGTGTTACCCACGATTCTCTAGTTAGAGTGAATTAAAGGACGGCAAAACTCCAAAGTTACTAATCTGTAATGAAATGTTAAACAACGCTGAATGCTTCCTGTCTTCAGTTGTTTTTTCATTTTTCAATTGCGTCACAGTTTATTGGGAACGTGGCCCGTGATTATTACATATGCACTTTCTTCTCAGCTTCTCTTTATTCAATATCATTAATATGTGTGATTTTCAGACGTCAAAGAAACACTCGGTCTGTGTATGTGAAGAGTAGTTCTTTCTGTGTGCACAACCCCCCTGTGTTTTCTGTGTTTATCCAATGCAAAACCGTCACATCTCGTATTAGATTATATAGTGCTTTATTGGTCCCAGAGCGTGGAGATTGGAGATGTAAGTAAAGAGAGATAGCTCAGCTTACATTGCGTACGTATCCTTATATTCCTTTTTTTTCTATCTAATCTAAATCATATATCTAAATTAG
Source organism: Parablennius parvicornis (assembly GCA_900302745.1). NCBI lineage: Eukaryota > Metazoa > Chordata > Actinopteri > Blenniiformes > Blenniidae > Parablennius > Parablennius parvicornis. Next base: position 23,604 of record OMNM01065920.1, on the reverse strand, counting down.
TGGATTATCTCAACTATGTATACATGTTTAAAAGAAAAATACAGGACAATACACAACATATACATTATTATTGCTCATTTATTAAAAGATACACAAGTTTGTCATATTAATGGATCGAATGTATGTCACTTTAAGCAGCAGTGAGTTGTGAAATTGTGGAAAATAAATGAAATGAAATTTAAAGCCAAAAAGATGATTCACTCTAAAAGTGCGGAGGAGTAGTCACATCTTTAGCGACTTATGAAGACAAACTGCGCTGCAGCTGTGACTGGACACACCCAAGCCTGATTACTACCAGCCAATCCAATCACCACTTAAAAAATACCGTTTGCGAAGGCATGAAGTTTGATGAAAGGTCTCGCCAAAACGCACGCTGCGCCAGGAAAATAAAAAAGTTCACGTGTGATGAGGGAGAATGTGATTGAAATATATCAGTTGGAAATTGTTACGAATTTCTTTTTCTTTTCTTTTTTTCTTGTTTCTACAAGAGGCTGCAGAAAGTTTCCAGAGAAAACCTTGAGAATATGAACAGGTTGTAAAAAATGAGTCCGAAAGCTTTATTAAAGGTCAGTGTTTGACTCCACTGAACAAAAAAACGTAAGTAGTTGAATACCGAGGTGAAATCTGCTAACCCAGAACATTAAGACTCATCTTAGGCCCTGTTCACGCAACGTTTGAAGTGACATTGCAAAGTTTTAGAAAAGTTTAATGTTTTGAAAACGCTGAAAGCAATGTTGTTAGCAAGCCAGGCCACAAGTTGATGCTGCTGTCAGTTGTTGTTATTGTCCATCTATTCGCATATGTCCAGAAGAACTATTTATTACGGCTGTAGTGCGAATGTGCAGTAGTAGCATTTCAGAAAAGTGGCGTTTTCCCCTTGGAGCACTTTCAAAATGTTCCACCTTGGGAGCAGTTTTCAAAAATTTGCATTTTCAGTGGCTCCTCGCGACTTTCATAAACAAACACGACAAAATGCAATGAAAGGCCTTATTATCATCACAACTTACCTTTATGACTCTTAAACCAGTCGGGGAAAATGTCCTGGTTTGAAAAAGAATCAGATTTTGTTGAGGTCCTAGTAAATCTGACCTACACTAAAAATAGACTTGTATTAAACCCAAAGAAGAAGCAGTCAGTCACGATGGCTAAATGAAAATCCTGCTCGAGCAGAGAATCTCAAACTCAAGTGAAGCTGTGTTACACTCCAACAGGAAGAGTCCCTGCAGCTCTGAGCAAATGAAGCGAAATACTCGAAGTGGCCTTGACAAAGTTTGAACCCAAACTCCTTTCAGATGCTGAATAGCTTCAGCTCACAAACTTTGAGTCATTCGGCAAGACAAGTGTTTCAGAAGTAATGTAATCCAACCAGCTCTTGAATTTATGTCGTGGATAGGCTCCTGTTTTATGAAATAAAACCTTGGGTTTTGTGTTTATTCAGGGCGACTGATTCTTGTGCCTTCCTCTTTAAGAAGTGAGGTGCAAAGATTACTTTGGTCTGCGAGTATTTAAAAAAAATTCTTCTTCTGCCACATTTTCAGCATGTAACTTGTCCAGCACTGTTGGGAGCATGTACACAAAAAGCACATCAAAGCGTGCAGAAAATTTCCCGAAAAAATGGCAAAAAATGGAAAATAATATACATGCAAAGTGGAAGGGATTCGAGTGAAAAACGCAAAAATTCCTCTATCTCACTGTCGTAGCACGTTAGCTCCCATAGCATGTGTTAGTACCTTAGCTCATTCACATAGCACACGCTAGCATGTTAGCTCATTCACATAGCACATGTTAACATGTTAGCTCATTCACAAAGCACACGCTAGCATGTTAGCTCATTCACATAGCACATGTTAACATGTTAGCTCATTCACAAAGCACACGTGAGCGTGTTAGCTCATTCTCATAGCACACATTAGCATGTTAGCTAATTCACATAGCACACATGTGAATGAGCTGACATGGCAGCAAGAGGCAAGCACACCTAAATTGTTATTTTCTCGTTTATTTTGATTATTTGAAAAGCTGACACAGTAGGAGACGGAAACAGAAGCATGCGTGTCGGCGTGGCGTCTTGGTTACCGCCGAGCCGGCCTTGTATTTCCGCTCGGTTAATAAGAGATGCTCTCTGATCTGGTCTGTTGTCCTGCTTCCTCTGCACAGCTCCACTTCCTCTTTGAATGTTTGTCATGCTGTCTCGCTGGGTTTTTGAACCTGGACGCTGGTGTCAGGATCAACCGAGTGCCTGCGGTGATGGAACACTGTCACGTTCGAGGTCTGCCTGTCAGAGCTCTGCAGAGTATCTGGCTCAAGATTAATCCACACTTACTGTGTCTGAAGCTGACAGAAAGCAAACTGCGACCGCTTCTTCCTTTCTATCAATCAATCAAGCACGCACTCTAATCACTTGATGCAGGTTTGTACGACTCAGAGTGCAACAAAGACAACTGGCGTGAAACAAATTGAGTTACCGCGAGGACTAAAAGGTTTTTAATGCCATGTTTGGATATGCATTGTTATGTAATGGGAATTATTATAGTCTCATAAGCGAGATTACAACAGGAAAGATGAAGGCACATTAGCAGGAAAGAAATCTGGGGTCAACCTGTTCTCTTAAATGCTAAAGTTTTATGAAATGAAAAAGGAAAAAAAAAACAGAGCCTTAGAAAGCCTTTATCTAGAGAAAATGGTTCAGCTTATTGGTCAATATTCAGCATTAAATTTACAACATTGGCTGTTAGCCTTTCAACAGAAATCTCTTTGATACATAGTTCAATAAGAAGCTAATAGCCCTGCATAAATATCTGTGATATGTGTCTCCTCTGTTTCGCCTCTTGCAAATCCATTATGCATTTCTTTCATTTTAAAAGGTAAATTATGTGTTTTCAGTGAGATGGAACGGCATTCGTTTCTTTGTAGCCAGTTTGCTTTTCTTTTTTTTTTTTTTTTTTATGTGTGTGTTAAGCGATCCATCTCATGAATGCTTTGTGGAGAGTAATGCAGTATGTCATATGTGGCATTCTCTAGTGAAGTTAATATATTCCCCTCATTTTACTCACTTTGAAGAATAAAGAATAAAATAAAAGAATAACCTCGACAAGCAATGAGCGCTTACTGTTTACTATTTAAATGCCATTCTCACATCACCATTTGTCTGCACAACTTAGTATTGCATACAGAATTTAGTTTCCGGTGTATAAATATCATGCTGAGGTTAGTTTGAGTTACACATATTCCCCTCTGGCCTACAAGTGCTTTTTTTAGTGAGGGAGATGTTAATCTGTCGTATGTTGAGGGCACAGCTTCACGCGGGATCTCGCCTCGTAGTTGCAGTAATGAAACCATAAATCACAGCGTCATTGGACAACTTCCCAGCTTCTTGATATTTCCCCAGACACTTTCAGTCCAACCATTTTCAGTCTGCTTACAGTGTTAAATAGATTGACCATGGAAGATAAAGTTAAATGTGACTTTTTTTTTTTTTTTTTTCCTGTGGGGGGCCTCTGACTCAACAAGAAATGAGGAGGAAAAAGAGCAGTTATATACTCCATGAGTAGGGGTTTAATGCTAATATTTTGCTACTGTCTGAAAGCGAGAAGCCACTGAAGAGGCAGTATTAAAGAAACACATTTCCCTCCGCATTGTGCCGAATGTGATGGGGATGGAACGGTATTTAAATGTCAATGAAAGACCCTTTTATAGTCGAACATAATATCTGCCTAAGTGGCAGCACAGTTGGTCCCTTTGAAGATTTTCACCTCGCTCTCGGTTTTGTGATGCATAAACAGGCAGTGATGGCTTGCAGGTTGGACCCGTTCGATTTCCAACTCCCCCTCAGGTGCTAACGAGAGGCGGAAAAATGGAACGGACACCACCGAACACGGAAGGCATGCTTGCCATGTTTGGGGTTTTTTTTTCGGGAAAAATAACATCACACGACATCACTCCACGTCTACCTAAGTCTGAGGCCTTTGTGCGGTTTCTTGAATGAGGAGCAGGAAAGAAAACTGGCCGAACCCACAATGAATCCAGAACCTGCCAGTCCGGTAATTAGTTTGGGCTGTGGTTGGCTGTGTCTGTGATGGAGGCCGTTTATCACCCCCGAGACAATGACTGCATAAGAACTGCCAAAACAAGGCCGTGTGATCACTTCCTCTCGCTATTGCTTGGGATGTTAAATGGCTCTCCGAGGCACCGTGGGAGTTTACTGTCAGTTTTCGCTTGGCGCTCCAACAACTGTGTGTCCCCTTAACTCGTGACAAATGAACAATATTACAGCAAAGACACAGGGTCAACAGTGGTTGTGGCAGTCGCTTCATTTACTGCCAGTGTGTTAACGGCCGAGGCAGAACCATGATGCTGGAGGTCTTCCATTGTAGAGGCAGAGCTTTTGAAGTGTTATCACCCATAAAATGCACGTGTACAATGTTTTTGCACCAGCAAGACCCATGCGAAAGTATTGAAAAGCTGGATAATATGAGTCTTTTGAAACACTGAAAATTAAACTCATTCTCATACCTTGTACATCGCCACTGGTGTGTCAGCGACTGTGCAAGTGTGAGACCCCCGTTTAGGCAACATTTGATGTGAAAACCTAATTTTTGCATTTTCGGTAGAAAATGTTCACGTTTATATGACAAGGTTTTGAAAACAATGTCTATTTAGAATGCAATGGCAGAAACACTGAAAATGATTTATTTTTGATGTTGGGCCACTGGTGGGTTCTGTTTGTTTTTGTCATAAAACCCATACACACAGAGAACGTATGAGGCAAACAGTGTGTGACATGAGTTTAGAACTAATTGAATATGTTTAAATATTTCCCATAAGAGATAATCAGGCTGCTTAAAAAAAAAAAGAAAGAAAGAAAAAAAAACAGCAATGTTTTGAAAACAATATCTGTTTCCATAGAAACGTTGAAAACAATGTCTATAGTCGAGATGCGAGACCACTGGTAAGTTCTGTTGGTTGTTTTTGTAATGAAGTTGCACATGCACGCTATAAATGCTAATGATAATGATTTGTAATAAACATTAAGTATGGGAGTACACTGACATTTGTTTCCAGTAAATTGTGTTTTCACATGTTTACATGACGATAGAGTCACAGCGTTTTTGAAAAGTGCCACCTTTGGAGCCGTCCAGCGTCTCTATCGTTTCCAAAGAAATTGAGAGTTTACAAAAATTTGTGTTTTCAGTGGTGCCCAAAATGCAACAAAGGTTTTCTGTTTAGCAGAAAACAGAGCCTTATATTCCAGTCATGACTTAATACCTCATCTACATGACAATAGAATTTACTATTTATTCAAACCAATAATATTAAATGAATTTGAAAGCAAATTATACGTGTTGTGGATAACGCCAGGCGTTATCCACAACACTGAGATTAGATCAATGTGGCTGTCTCACTGGAATAACCCTTTTCAGTTTAAACCTTTACCAAACTGTTATTTTGTCCCTTTATCTCCTGGCAAATAAACAATGGAATTTTAATTGCGCCGGACAATTTACTGGGTGTAGAGACTTTGTGAATAAGCCAGAAAATTGCAGATTAAAGCACTTGCTGGAAACGGCACCGTAAACCATCACGGATTAGAACTTTAAAAGACCCACTGCATTATAAATCATGAAATGAGATTTGAAGCTGACTCCACTTTTGCACCCAAGATATTCAAAGCCTGAAGCCTTAGGGAAGCTGCCGTGCCTGGGATGTTACAGAGAGAGAGAGAGGGAGAGAGAGCGAGAGAGAGAGAGAGGGAGAGAGAGCGAGAGAGAGAGAGAGAGAGAGAGAGAGAGGGAGGACATTTGACACCGTGAACTGACGTGGAAGAAACAAGTCAAGGTTGTGTGACTGTTAAGGAAGGAGAAGCACTGGCGTCTTGAATGTGTGCATGTGCCAAATGCTTTTATGTGTGTACTTTACGTGTGAGAGGGCATGCCTACATACCGAATTTTTTTTTTTTTTTTTTTACCTGTCTCAGAAGTATTACCTTTTGAAAAATATAGATGGAAGAAGCTTTTCTTCCCGTCGGTGAAAATGGGATATGAAGTGGCTTGATGCTGCACTTTGGTCCTAGTTCATCGGCTCTTGATTTATAACTGCCATCGTGACCTGCACTGACAAGGCCAAAACGGTGTGAAGACTTTCCGGACGGGACATTTAACCTCCCGCCGTCGTTGCAGAGCAAAGTTGCGCGCAGGCAATCTGCCACGGCCACGGCCATCGCTTCAGCTTCCTTTTCCCAATCAAGCGATTCAATCCACTTACTAGAGGATGGGCACTGCCGTGATCCTCACACTCTAATCCCGGGAAATCCGCATTCTTTTTCCCAAAAGCTTGAGCATCAAGTGTTGTCAATTACAGCATGGAACAAGCTTAGAGTAAAAAGAGAGGTTTTTTTTTTAGGTTCTCCTCAGCCCACGCCCAAACGGAACAAAAATAGGCACCTGTTTATCCATGACTGAGACGTGGAAAAAGAACATTTACCGCCATTGTGCTACAATTTAATTACCCGAGTTGGCCAGCTGCTACTAATCTCAGCATGTTTACCTGAGTAGAATACTTCTTTTGATAGATTCTCTCTGCAAATTCCAGCTAGTCTGAAAGTTGCCCACGTCAGAACCTCTGAGCAGACCATCCAGCTGTGCCCATGCAAGTGGAATTGCAGCTCATGAGACAATAGTGTGTAGTGTAGTTAATAATAAATGTGGAGTGGGCCATTTGGTCCAACTACTGCAGCTGGCCTCTGTTTAATGAAAGATTATAAATACACGGGACAAGGCAAATGTATAATCACCCCCGAAATCAAAATCTGCAGATATAATGCTATGCGATGTCGGATTACGCTTCATATCATTGTTGTATTTTTAGAAATGGGTTAACTCTCAAATCACACACACACGCCTGGCGGTTTAAATAATGCATGTTGAACTTGATCTTGATCTGGGTCATCGAGGTCTTTTGGGCGTGTGACTCCACATTAAAAATGACAAAGGGCTCATTCGAGGCACCTCTGAAAGTGACTCGGGGAACAAAAACAGCCAAAGTGTCGCATTTTAGGATGCTCCATTTGAAGATCAGAGCCAGATTGCTGAAGTGATTACGCCGCCGTCTACAGGGGTCTTTCTTCGTTCAGCCTCAACGGCAGCAGCGCCTCAATTTAGAAGACTGCAGCTGAAAGCAACTTTCTTTTTTAGTTGAAAAGACCAAATCACTCGGAGCACAGAGAATTTAGAGAATTAGAGTCAGCAATGAGCATCCTATTATGTAATGGTAAATTGAATTATTAAAAACCTCTGCCCCGCATTTCACATTTATTGACAAAATGACAGACTATTCATCCTGACAGCGAGGGGGTGAGTTTGTGCCGCACAGCAACAGAGTGCTGATTATCTATAGGCAACAGCGCGTTTGTTTGAAGCCAAAAACCGCGGCCTCTTTCAAAAACCTGTTCGGAATGAACCCGGTTTCTGGCTCGCTGCACCTCGCAAATTAATAACTGCGCACATGCCGCATTACAGCACAATTAGATTGTCCATTATTTTTGTAAACGCCAGCAGAATCATTCCATCCTCTCATGCACATTGTCGTGTGGCTGCATTTGCCTAACAAACGTGAGATCAAAGGCGTATTTTTTGAATCCTAATCAAATCTATTTCAAGTCCCATGCTGGCGCCGGATGGCAGCCCGCGGTCTGCGGCTGGCACGGTTTGAGGCCCCGTCTGAATACCTGCAACAGTAAATAGATGGGCGGGAAGGTTGATTTGCATATAAAAAGGAGCAGTGATAAAAGAAAGTACTTAACCTGGAGTTTCTCACCATCCAACACCCTGGCACCGCCAACAGAATGACAGAGGGCTGCTTTTTATCAAGGGGGATCCCATTATAAGATAATTGTATTTATTGTGTATGGAGAATGAAAAGGAGCGTCGAAACAAAGACCAGCTCTGCAGACCAGGACTTGTTAGCGAGCAGAGAGCCGCTGACGTTAAATTGAGAGGAATTTAGAGACGTCTGTAGTTTCCACGTGCATTTGTAATGAGATCTGGTTTTAAACCGAGACGCCCGCTTTGAACCGGGAGGAATCCTGTAAGGTATAATTCATGCCGTGTCAATTCCTAAGCAGCAGATGTAACGAGCTGAACCGAGGGACTCCCGAACCATAAGTCATCAAACAGTGTTGCGCTCTCTTCTCCACCCTGTTAACACCCGTGTTGTCAGATCAATGAAGCTACACTCAGCACATTCGAAGGTTTCTGTCCCGGGTTGGAAGATTTGTTTGTAGATGCTGAGAAGAGGCGGGAACAAGAAGCCCCATGTTGGATGCACCCCCTGGTTTTTTTTTTTTTTTTTTTTCATCATATTTTTCTTCTTCACAGCCTCTGGTATGAAGCACGAGCTAACAACAGATACTGTGTGATGTTTTGATGCCACACTATTATATAATCAATGCTTGTACATGTTTTTTTTTGTTTTTTGTTTTTTTTCATGTACACTGGCTGTTTTTTTTCTGTTAGATTACCAACAATTGATATTCTGATCAGGTCTAAACCATCTCACTGAGGCCCCGTTTGAACGACAATGCAAAACTTGCGTTACGTTTTGGTTGTCCGTTTACATGCAACGGTGCTCAGAAAAGTCACATTTTTGAAAATGGATCCAAATGGGGAACTTCTAAAAAATGCTCTCTGTAAAAATGCTCTGTAAATGGACGAAAGCGCAACTTTCTGGAAACGCTGGGGCTCCATCTCTGCATACATGGCAGAAACTTTCCTAGCGAGTACCCTCTAGTGGCCCTACATGAAAAGTACATCAACTGCATTTCAGCGTCTGTGTTTCCGTGTATTCAAATATTATTTTTAAAACTTAACAAACACATTAAGAATTTAGTTAAATAATTTCCCTTTATGTTCAGGTTATTGCCTCTTTGTGAAGCATTTTTTATTTTCTGTGGGATAAAACAAATCAATTGTATAATGGAAATATTTCTTTATTTTAAAGATCTTTATTTTAAACACAGTCAGAATAGTCTTTAGTGTATACATTGTGAGTGCAGTCCGTGCATGTGCCACATCATGATTATATAAAGAGAAGGTTAAACAGAACAATACAATTCCCAAAAAAACATTAAAATACCAAAATGCCCGGATAAGCATTAAAATCTTTTACAAAGATAGAACTTTTTTTTTTTTTTAAATAGATAAAAAACAAAGTAAAACCACATTGATCACAGCTCGCAGTGGATTGAAGGCGCTGTGTGCAGCATTGATTTTTGTTTTGGTTAATAAAGTGCAGATTTTAATGAGTTAATCTGGGCTGGTCCGGACTCGCAGAACATTCAGAGAGAAAACGCTGCAGTGCTGAGTACATAGAGGAGTCAAATTGGAATAGATGAGCAACTTTGCAGAGACGAGTTTAACCATCGGAAATATTTGAAGATAAGTTTAATACATCCTCATTGAGAGGAGTTACAGAGTTGGTTTCGGCTCAGTAATTTCATAAAGATATTCCTCATTTTTATTCCAAGGAAAGCCCTAGGTTGGTGAAATGTTACGGAATACAGTATAGAAAAATAAAGTTAACATGTTATACATAATACATAATACATAATGATGCACTGAGAATACTGTTAGAAATGCCTAGAGGGAAGAGTGCCATTGAAATTTTTTGGAGCATGCTGCTCATGTGAACACTCTCCAAGCTGTACTGAGACATCTAATGTATAGGTTTATCAGTCGGGTAAAACTCTCAGAAAATGACATTGTGCTTCTGCTGGCGAACATCACAAACAGTGCTACCCGCTGCTCGTCGCAGCTCTGGAGGCACTGGTATAAGTGTCTTTTAACATGTGACAGTTAAACCTTTTTATATGTTTTTGTTTGTTTGTATTTTATGTATTGTATGAACCCCGAGTCTGAAATAAATCTATCTTATCTTATCTTATACAGATCTTTTTAACCATCTACTGCATTGGTCATTCCGTTACACCTCTGGAGCACTAACACAATACTTATCAGTACATGAAATACTGTGTAATGACTCTTCATTTTACTGTGAGTGGATCCCTGTGACATTTCATCTCGACAGATGACCGGTATTATCAGTGTGCCATCCCAAACATCTCCAGGCAATATTCAATGTCAAAGTCTCTACATATGTGACTGCCTCCTCAGTGTGAGGGACAGCTGGCTGCTGCTGCTGGAGGGGATCACAATGAGCCGGGCGTCCCTGAAGGCTTTCAGTGGGTCTTCAAGAAACTGCGAGCACATTTTGCCGGATCTCTCGTGGGGTTTGTTTTTTTCTTTTTTCTTTTAATGAAACCGCTCGTCGTCATGTTATGTCGGAGCAAAGCTCTGCGCACTCGCGAACAGACCACGGGAGCCAGCGCAGTTTTGCATCGGGATCCTGCCGTACGGTATCCTCCAGGTTGCTCTGTTGCATCATGTGATCACTGAGGCTGTGAGGTGACCTTGACGATGCATGCCGCTCCTACCCTCCCCCCTCCCTCATCCCTGCAACAGTGGTTAGGCAGAGCGAGCCTCCCGGGAGCCGTTCATCTAGATAGGAGACCCATCAGTCAAGGCGGCCATTGATTGGCACGTCAGATGGCTTGATTTCCTTGTGTAATAATCGGTTCGGTTTTGACACCCTCCCTAATGTGTAAACAGGAATAGAAGAGCAGGGCAAATGGCTTGTGAAGGGCAGCGCCATCCTTTTGTCTTTATTGCCAGACGTATCATTATGTAGATTCTGATATCAAAAGCCTTTTTGATGTGTGCACGTCGTGACTAATGTTACACGTATGTGTTTTTTTGTTTTTTTTTTGTGTAATGGAGCGCGAGTCCTGTCAAAATGTTGACGCCCGCATTCAGACCCTGATAAATATGTCATCGGCGCTGTTATTTTCCTTCTGCGAAATGAGACGTACTCTTCGTATTCCCACCCGAGTGCTGCAAATGCCAAGCAATTGTTCTGGATCCATACTGGGGCCACGATGGATTAGCGTGTTTTGGTTCCCTGTTGTGGTCAGTGTGCTACTAGGGCAGTTAGAGGAAGGCCGACATGTGTTGAGCATTGATAATGACTGTTGAATCAGGACAAACCCACTGGAGTGCTGGGTGAAATAAAAGCGCACAACCATATCAGTCCCAAGCATGGCGGCAATCGCCCACAACAAAGAGCAGTGTCTTGCAAGCTAAGCTGATGGGTTTTATATTCAAATAATAAGGACAGGGAGGAATACCAGCAGCCGGGGATTTCTCCCGACATTAGACTATCTGGAGCTACCAAGGACTTGGTTACAGTGATATTACAGGCTACAGAATGCATACTTTCGCCGTGATCCTCAGTGAAAAGGAAGACAGACTGCGTCCATAAAGCCACTGACTCAAAGATGCATTCAGCAACAGCAAGCGGTTCAAGTTTAATTCCCTTAAGCTGGCTGTTTGGCAACGTGTAGCATGTTCCCATCAATAAGTTGTTGATTTTCAATGCACTCTCAGTATTTAATGAGAGGGGGAAGTGTATAACATCTTGTTTTGTTTACCAGTCCCTTTTCTATTCGCCTGGTCAATAGGTTCAATTTGATTCAGACGGTGGGTGGGAAATAAATTGGAATCGTAATGAGGGATGGGCCGGACAAGATTTGCTTTGTATTGGCGCTCATCACTCAGAACTAATTAATGTAGCTGCCGCATCAAATGAATAAAGACCCAAAGATACAAGTCCTGGATTAAAGCTCTTTAATAACATTTTAGAAACCAACCAGAATTCATCGAAGAGTACAAACATGCACTTTAACATGTATCTGAAAACCCATTAGAGTTAAATAAACACCAAGGAACTCGTGCTGCCCCTTGTCAGGATTACTTCTTTCTTGCATGAGCTATGGCCTCGTTTCCACGTTTTTAAGTGAAAATGCAAAACTTTTGGGTTTCTGTTTACACTTGGAGTCACTGAAAACACAACTTTCTGAGAATGGCTCCCAATATAGAACTATTTTTGAAAATGCTCTGTGCCCATGGAAACGGAGACAAAGGCAACTTTGTGGAAGTGCTCAAGATTCATCTATCGTAAATAGTTGCTCTGCACATGCTCAGTAGATGGACAATAACATTTCTTTCTTCCCTAGTGCGAAGATTCCCAGTTCATATTTTCTTGTGAATTGGTAGTTTGATTCTGACTTTCATTGTAATAACAATCTAACTTTGTGGTCTGTCCATACAAATGTCTGTGTACTCACCATTGTTAATGTTTAAAGTGGATTTTTTCTGCATCTGTTTTCAAGGTGTGGTTTCATTACAAAATAAACAGCAGCACCTACTAGTGGCCCGACATGAAAACTACACCACTTTCAATTCGTTTTCAAAACGTTACTGTGTAAATGTGAAACTTCTCTGAAAGGAAAATTTCTACGAGATCACCTTCAACTGTGGTAAGACAATAAGCCTTTTTTTTTTATATGTGCAATACAACTGGGCCCAAGAAGGTTAAAGAGTCACACTTTTTTACTGATTTATTTCATTCCGAGAGCAGTGCAGCTCTCGTGTCACAAACAAGCATCAGACAGTGTCTCTCCAAACTTTTTAATGTCCACCAGAATGAAAAGCATGAGATTCCTGTCACATACACACACAGACACGCACTCACCAGTTAGGTAGGCGGAATGTACAAAGCTTAAGGTCTTGCTCTTCACAGAGGGGCACTGGATGACAATACTAAAAGTACATTTGCTGAGAAGATTAAATGTCATAGTCACACAGCCCAGCTGGTGACTTTTTTAGAATTTTTATCTGTTCATCCATTTTCTCATACCTGCTTTATCCGAGTGGGGTTGCTTAGGGCTGGATTATCCATAGACAGGGGGCATCAAATTCTTACACTATCCTGCAGAGATGTCAAGCTTATTTTAATTTAGAGAGCCTTTAGAGAGATGACCTATGAATGCTGATAGTTGCTCTTCAGCTTTAGTGCAAATAAATGCAGGAACATGCTTTTTAGAAAGCTCACTATGAACAACCTGAAATCTTTAAACTAATCGCAACATAAAACAGGAATTCTGCAGTTTTTACCTTTTTTTTCCCCTCATGAATTACTATTATGCCAAAGAATAGTTTACTTTTCTCACTCTTTTCTGGGCCAGTTTTTGGCTGCAGATCACATATTTGGCGCTCTGTGTCTAAAAGAAATAAAACTAGGCCTGTTTTTCCCGCATAAATTATAAAGACCTGCCTGTATGTCGACCCACTTGGTTCAGGTGGACAATGGTGATTATACACACATAGACGGTGAAGAATGTTGATGCATTAGAAACTGAGCTGCCTTCAGTTGCCAGCGTCAGTTTAAAAGCAGCTTTGTGTTTGGTTTGCTTATGTAAAATGATGGCGTCGGGTAGCTTGAGTCATTCGTTTCTCCTGAGTAGCGTGTTTTTACATGTCAACCTCAAAATCTAGATTCTGACCTCGTTTACATAATGGTGTGACTTGAAAAAGGAAAACCTTAGATGCATTTTGGGTGATTTTCTTCCACAAATAACTTAAGGATGAGAACAGTACTTTGACACAGACTCATAATCAAAGCTTTGGTCACTCTATAAGTGATTTAAATCAGAAGATGTGAAATTTCCCATTTTACGACGTTCTTGGTGATCTTCTTTTCAAAAATGGAAAGCAAACAGTCATCCAACGCCTCAGAGTCTATTATTTTGTGTGTCCATCTGCTCTGTCGTCCTCTCTATGCAGTCTGCTGCCCTATAACTGTGTCAGCACACCTTCTTTTTGGCTTCCATCATATTTATGACTTCCACTGGAGGACTCTGAAGCAATGAAATGCAACTGCGTCATGAAAAGCTGCTGAATGGCTTTGAGGGTCATTGTTTGTATAGAATTTTCGCACTTTCTTTGTTGTTCTGGAATGCAGAATGTGTTGAGGAGTTGAAAATGTTTGGGTTAGACCTCATTTATACTACGTTTTAAGTGAAGATGAATCACTTTTGCATTTTTGTCTTGTAAATGTCTCTAATTTGCATGAAAAAAACCATGTCTATTTACAGGGAAATGCATAAACGCTAAAAATAATGTTGAATTCATGCAGGGCCACTAGTGGGTGCTGTTGTTTGTTTTTGAATGAAACCACACAGATGCATGTGGAGAACAGTACGCTAGAGACAATTACAATGGGAATAAAAAGACATTTATATAGACAGACGAGGAAGTTGCATTGCTATTACGGTGACTGTCAACTATAAAGGGAAATATGGAATGGGGGCCATCACACTCTGGAGGCAAACGTTCTTATTCTCCATCTACTGAGCATGTGCAAAAGAATTATTTACTACAGTGCGCATCAGCCAGTAGCAGCACAGCTACGTGGAGCGTGAGTGTTTTAATATAGGAACACCTTGGGAGCCATTTTCAAGGACTGTTGTCATGGAAACAGACACCAAAATGCAACAGAAGTTTTGTGTTTTCACTTGAAAACCTTGTATAAACAGAGGCGTAGACTTAGTCCCTGTCCACACGAGCCAAAACTATCTTTTTTTCTTCGCAGCATTTTCAAAAACAATTTCCATCCACACGTCACTATGAACGCAGCTCAATACGGTGGAGTACATATGCCAAGCCTTTAGGGGCGCTGTGACTCAGCAAAAAACACCAAAAGCAAAAACACAGAAGAAGACAAGGAGAACCACGAACACGGAGAAGAAGAGAAGAATACTGCTTCTCCTCAAATAGAAGAAATACAACATATTGCCTTATTAAAAGCTACTATTATCAGGAGCTTCTACAGCACGACCCGGAGTTTTCGGTCTATCATTGTTGTGTTTATTAAGTGACGTCGCGGAGTAGGTTGCAACTGGGAGAGGGGTGGGGTGTGGGGTGACATCATTGTTTTCTGCAATTGTGCGTCTTTGACCGTCCACACCTCAAAACCGAGCCCGTGTTGTAGAATTTCTCCACTATGGAAATCATGTTTTGAAAAAAAACAGCGTTCGGGCTCCGAAGACGCTGCGCTGTGTTGATGGTCTGGCAAAAATGTTGTGTTTATGTAAAGCGGCGTTCTCGAGTGGACAGGCTATTATAAAATCCCTCTCTCTCAATTTTTCTTCTCATTCGGAACAGTTTTTAGACCTTGTCACTCCTTTGACAGTTTTCTTCTCCACAGCTAGTTTCCCACTCCTCCTCCTGTTTTTATTTTTTGTCATTATGACACCTCATGAACAATGAAAAGACTCCGCAGCTTTCATTCTTCATCTTTAATTAGAAGTCTACGCAAATGTCCTTAAAACTGACACCTTTGTGTCGCTGAACGAACAATCTTGAGAATCAATCTCACCTGGCCCCGGCGCCGTCAGGCTGTAACCGTCATCTTTTATTTTGGGGGGGGGGAGGAAGAGCACACGTTATTTTCTGGAACAGGCTCGGTGCCCCAGCTGCTCTTTCCTTTCAGTTCCTATTGTTCACTTCTATTTTCCCGGTTTAGCCCTGACATGCTGATACAATGAATCGGACGCTCCTCAAAAAGAGACTTTTACGCTACATTAGGCAGGGCTCCCACGTGCTCCTGACACAAAAATACAATTTATTGAGACAGAGCCGCACATCTCGGCAGAATCTCTGTTGATATAATAGGCTCTCTCCAATTCCCCAATAAGCCTTTTTTTTTTTTTTTTTTGTTCCCCCGGCCTCACAGTAACTGCTCTGTTGAAGATGAAGTTAGCATTTATTCTTGACGCGAGCCTACGTCTTGTCGGAGACGTTCAAAGAGGACACGGCAATTTAAAGCGGCTGGTTATGCAGAATTAATGACTCCTTATGAATTACCTGTGACATTATGTCACTGAGGCTGAACTTTGAAGTTAACAACAAAGGCGGAGGTTTTTGAATTCTTGCACTTACATCTTGTCTTCTTTTTTTTTTTTTGTGTGTGTGTAAAAAAGTTCAGCGGCAATTTGTAAGTCGTCGACGTGACCCAAAGCCACTGGTGGGCTTCCAGGTCATCACGTCAATGAATCAATTCGCTGTGTGCTCACTCATGAAATAGGACCTAATGAGAGGCGCCTCAGCCACCAGGAAACAGAGGAAATCACTATTGTCATCCCAATGCCTTTTTTTTTTTTTTTTTTTTTTTCTTAATGCCCAG